>VXAV01000204.1:0-76837 GCA_013399715.1 Alectura lathami | reverse complement strand
AAAAAAAAAAAAGGTATGGGAGGATGGGTTGTGGACTGTGTTCAGTTGTGTGAAACGCATGTGTCTGGGATGGTTTCACCATGAATGCAGAAGATCACATGCATGGGTGCTGGTTAAAGTGGAATTAGACAAACTGAATGGAGTATTAGAGCAGCGATGTTTGTTCCTTTTTTATTTTTATTTTTATTTTATTTAATGAGGCCTAATATTTTCCAACGGCCTTGTGCACAGGGCCTTCAGCTATAACTGTCATCAGTTAATGAGGCTTTTCCAGTGTGTTTAACCTAAGGCATACAGGAGGAGCACAGATAAGCTAGTGTTTCCTTGACTGGAATGCATATTCTCTGGATTCATGTGTCAGATGCTTGGAGTGCAAGGTTTTTTAATGTAATACGATTCACTGCTTTTTGCCGTGCATTATTGACAAGCAGAACCCAGGCTTCCCAGGTCGCCTTCCCCATGAGGACGGCTGTCCCGAGCAGAGCCACCCTGGAAACGCCCTTGTGCGCACCTTAGTGCCCGCAGCGGGGCAGGCCTGGCAGGCAGCCTGTCTGCTCGTCCCCCCAGCTGGGGGTGGGGGCAGTTTACCTTCCAGCTCTCTGCAGCCTCATTACATGCAGGATCAGGTCTGTGCCGTTCCAGACTTGTGCACAGCGGCTCCAGCCAGGGTCCTCTGGAGGGCTGTCAGCTTTCTCATAGCTGCCAGTCTGCTTGACGACACAGTACATGAAGTCATGAAGCATAGAGCTCTGCTACCTTAAGGTGTTTTTTTTTTTTTTTTTTTCCTGTTTCCTTTTCTGTTTTGTTTTGCTTTTTTTGTAGGGGGATGTTTAGATTGTTTTTTTTCTTCTTCTTTTCTGTTTTTTGCCAGAAGAAATATTTTCTAGATGAGAAGAACCTTTTTCTTATTCACATGCAGGTTCTGAATTACCTAAGGCTTAGAAAATCAAATTGGTTTTACTAATAAATCCCCTGATGCGTTATGTGTTATTTGCAGTATTTCGTCTATACAAGCTATCTGTCTGATTCCTTTTTATAAATTTCATTTTTAATCAGTCAGTCAATATCATTGTCCTTCCTAGTCATTTGGTGGGTAATGACAACTTCTTACATGATAATTTATTTATTTATTTATTTTTTTAAATCTGTGAGTGTCACAGGCAGCCCTCCTGCCCAGTGAATGTTGGCGGAAGCAGGCACCCATATGTTCTTTCAGACATAGGAAAATGTTGGTCCTAGCCACCAGATTCCTGAAGTTGTTGATACTTGGGGATTACTTCCTGCTTTCCATATGAATGCCTGCTCCTTAGCACAATACTCCTTTATTGTCAGAATAACAGTATTATTTGAACATGATCTCTTTACTCTGTATCACGGCAGGAGACTCATGCACAAGGGGATATTCTCTGATCCTGTTGTGTTTTTCTTTTTTTTTTTCCTATTCTCACAGGCAAACACTTGATCTTTACTTCTAAATCTCAATGTTTTTCCAGCAATACTATTTCTTTCCTTTCATTCCTGGTTTTTACTTTCAAATTTTGTCATCTTTTAGGGCTGTATACATACATGTGCATGTTTGTTATTGACTGCATGTAGTATACGTGCAACTAAATAGAATTAATAGCTTTTTGTCTTTCCTTGGGAAGTCTTGTCTGCGCATCGCTCCACTGTTAATACACACCTGTGTAGGTAAAGCAAGGCCTTGAATAGGCGAGTCATTCTGCAGGGCGTTACAAAGTTCAAATGCATGGGATCAGAGTACAGTAATTAAGAGACGGCAGGGGAGAATACTGAAATGAAGGTGCTGTTCCATACTGTAACTCCTCCCAGAACCTGCTACTTAGATTACTCAGATTTGCAGAAGAAAAGCTCAAAAGCTAGTTCATGTTAGTCAGCTTTCCAGGGAGCCTGCTGATAGACCATCTCCTTCTGTGAAAGGGACTAGCATACCCAAGAGAACACAATTGCAGTGCACTAGTGCATTTTTGAGGAAAGCTGGAGGAAGTTTGCATAGGAGGATATCAACCAAAAAGGCTATGCCCTCTCACCCAAAATGTAATGGTGATAGTAACCTAATAATCCCAGCCTCTCCTTTTCCTGATTCTAAGAACTGAGGGGTTTTGCAAGTGGAAACAGAATGATACTTGAGTTGCTCAAAAAGGTGAGTTGAAATCCAGGCCTTGTCAAATCCTGCACTTTGTGACAAGGATTTGTTGATCCTTACACCCCAGAAACTGCAGGGACCCACTGGAGAAGTAGGCCAAGGGCAAACCAGGTTGCAGTGACGACTTTACCGTACACTGCCTGTGTAACCTCAGACCCAGCTGAGATGAGCTCATGAAGTCGAGGAAGCTACCGACCTGCCCATTTCCCTCATGGTAAGCTCTGAGTGAGTGTTCGGGAGACACTGCATTACAGCTGCACACAAAGTGCTGCCTATAAAACCAATCATATGTCATTACAAGGAGGTATTTTCTCTTTCAGCTAGAATGTTTTATCTACTTAACTACTTGTAGTGCTGAGGCACCTTTTTTACCTTCCACAAAAAGACCGCTGACCCTTGCACCTGCTAAGTGAAGGGCATTGTGCTGAACAACAATGCTAACTTAGAACGGGAAAGCGATTCTGTGTAAAGGTTTTATAAAACCTTTCTCAAGGGCTGCTGAGCCTGCCTTGCTGAAATGGTTTTTATTCGTGGAAAGAACACACACTTATATGATCACCCATCCTCTTGTGAATGACTCAACCTTGCAGCTCTCAGTGTTCTGCCAAATGTCAGGAAAAATCCTTTTGCGTAGTTCAGTACTGGTGCAGGGCAGGGTTTCCATGGAAAAGAGGATTGAATGGCGGTGTTTGAAGCTACTTTTATAAACAATGATGTCTGAGATGGTAATTACAGGATCTTCTTTTCTTGTTGCTCTTTTTCTTGCTTTCGCATTAGTAGACATTGCATTGCTTTTCAGAGTATTCATATTTCAAAGAAGTGTCCTTCCACTGAGGCAGAAAGCTGAAGTGCTCGGCAGCGTTCGCGTTATCGTGGAGGTCTGTTTTTCCACCGGCTTCTCACTGCAAAGTACTGCATTCCCTGCTTCCTGGTTTAAGTGGAATCCTACTGTTTGTTCTGGGTAGCACATACAAACGTAGTGCATAGATAGTGCAGGTGGGCATTTTGTTTGTAATAAGAACAATAACCTGATACCTTTACAAGTTCACATACTGACTGTGTCACTCGCTTGTGTCAGAGGCTATAGTTCATCTGTTGTTTCTCCAGCTGCATAACTTGGGCCCTGGAGTATTTCTCTTTCTGTAATTCAGATGACACCAACTGTGAAACACCAGGCTTTGTTTTCATCTGTAACCTTCCTTTTGGTTCTGTAAGTGTGCACTTAGCTTCCCCTATTGACCTTCTCCTCTACAGCAAAGACAAAACCCAGTTTCCTCAGCCTCTTCTCGTGTTTTATCCAGTCCATTCCCCAGCCATGTTAGTGATCCTCAGCTGGGCTCAATCCGTTCTGTAGACAGTTCTGTCATATTGTGGACAGGTACCTGGGATTTCATAGGGAATTTTGAACAAGTAGAGGTGAAGGATGTCTGACCTTGACCTGTTGGCTATATTTTCTCGTACAGCCTGGCATGTGGCTGGTCTGCTACAAGGGTGCACTGGTCACTGATGTTCAATGTCATGTTCCAGTGAGCACTGGAGATTTGTATCTGAACCAAGTATGTTTCCAAACTCACTTTTGCACTTCGGTGTTTCTTTGCAATGTGAATTTTCCTTCAGATGAGAAACGTGCAGTGGGTTGTGAGTTCATGCCTCGAGGTCATATTTTATGTCCTCTCATCTGGAGAGGAGAAGAGCCTAATGTTGTGGTATAAATAGTGTTGGGGCACAGCCCTGATAATGAAACTCTTTTAGCAGCATGTTCCTTTTCTGTCTGCTTGTCTCCAGCTGCTGCTTGGGTAAGGAACAGACTTTGGGACATACTTCTTTGGCAAAAGGAATGAAAAGCTGGAGGGGTCAGAATTAGCTCTTGAGCTTTAATACTCATCCTCTGTCTATGGTACAGGAATGTCTGCAGTTATGGGTGGGGATCCCTGATAGTCCAGTTCAGATGCCTTCCCCAGCACTGGCCTCCCAGTCAGCATGGATCAACAGTATGCACTGTTGGGAAAAAAGGGGAAATAGCAAGCTTTGTGGACAACCTTCTGTGGAGTTTAACTTGATTATTTCTGGTGTTGTAGCAGATGAGGAATTTTATAATGCAACACCCCCCACACACATCATAAAAGCTTACTTATGGATGCTGAAGTTGGGTATGTAGCAGACTGTACGTCATTTCCATGCTAAGCTCTTACAAGAGGCCACATTCCACAGAACCAGCTATGTCTGAAACCATTTTGTGAACCTGAAAAATGAGCGTCCAGGATTGTTTCTTTTTCAGCCGTGATCTAGCCTTCTCTTGAAATAGTGTGGTAGGACTGACCATCTTCTGACAGTACATTGAAGTAGTCAATGGGCTGATTATTTTAAGGGAGCAGACTAAGCTCCCAGTCCTTCAGAAGACAGGTATCCCTTCTCTTGGGTTGATGTTAACATCAGGTGGTATCAAGAGCAGATCGTAATGTCCTGCAAGAATGGGATGCCCTCAGACTGTGATAACAGCGCAAGATGGGAGCAGCATTTCTGATTAATCTGTGAACTTTGTCTCACCTTTTGGAGGCCTTCTAATCCCTTCTGTGTTTTGGAGTCCCCTCTGTACAGTGCCAGTAGTAATCCTTATCTAATCAATTTATCAACAATTACAGTGATTTATTAGTTGTTGTTTGTTTTTTTTTTATGTTATCTGAACTCATTTGTGGAAGACAGTACAGGTATATAGTGCCTATATGTGATGATATCATGTGCATATTTCAAAACTAGATATGTACTTGGACCCTGACCTTAAGAAAACGCACCTCCATGCATGGAGAAAAAAAGAGCTCGATGCCCAGTTCACTGAGAGTATCCCTCCCTGTTCTAATGGTGTTTGGATCAGACCTACAAAGTGCATTTCTCTCTTCCTCTGTCACTCTGCTAATCCACTGGGTTTATCATGCAGAGACTTCCCAGTGTCAGCAGAAGTCTGGCTGGCAAGGTGGCTTTAAAGAGAAGGAAAAGGAAATTCCAGCCCCAGACGCTTGTGCAGAGTGCCAGCAATGACAGGTGAAGTTCAGGAGCATTTACATTTGCCGAGGTCCTGAGGAGACAGAGTACCGTGGTTATCTTAAATTTGCAGGTTGTTTGGGGGTGAGATGCTGTTAGCAGTAGGGTATTTTTAAATAGGTATTTTTGTTCTATCCTTTTCCTCTGAAATGAGGCAAAATCAGAAGTATTTTTTTCTTTCAGGCTTAACTTTGTCAGTTGGACTTGTGTTGATTCAGGCGCTCTTCCTCAGTGACCTTCATCTCCCATGCCTGTGAGATGTGAACGATGCTGTTGACACAAGCAAAGGCTCAGGCTCCCTCAGCTCATATCCCAGACACCACTTTAACATGGCATGTTTGATGCTGCATATTTCTGCCTCACAGACAAAGTGGCAGTGAAAGTTATTGTATTCATCTGGGAAGGAGGATGGAGCAGGATGAAAGGCGCAGCATACAGCGTGCTGTTCGCTTTCTTCCATGTCCTCGGTTTCTGCACTGCCACCTTTGAATGCAGGGGTAGGACAGAGGTCTGGGCAGTTACAACAAGGCTTGGAAATGCCCCCACCTGATGTAAGGCCTAGAATGAAAGTGACAGGTATGCACTGGGAAAACAATCCCAGGCCTTTGTTTGCAGGAGAGACGGCTTCTGCATTTGTACTGGGAGGTCAGCTTGCACGCAATGAAATTGATAGTCTTAACCCTCCCCAGTTGTGCTGGTCTTAAAGTATTTTCCTTGACTGCATTACTCCACCACAGAAATCTGGAGGGCAAAGCAAACAAAACAAATCTGGTGTTGCTCTGCGCATATATCGGCACCCCTGCTGCCAAATCAGCATGAACTGTGGCACTGAGGTGTGAAAAGGTAGTATTAGGGAAAGTTCTGGGTAAAGAATTATAAATTTTTTAAATTGAAGTTCTGGATCTTTTTATTCTCCCTTTTGAAACTGCCACCTGCCTCAGGTGGCTGTTGTTAGATGTGACGTGGTGCAGGGCAGGTTTGGGTTGACAGCCCTTTGCCTTGCTGTGGTGTCCACCAGACAATTACTGTGCAGCAGCATACTTTGTGATTTCTCTGTCACTGGACATGTGTGCTTATTGTCATGTTTTGTGCTGCTTTCCTTTCCATCCTTTCCTTTCTCTGAAGACATCAGTACTACCACCTCTGTGTTAAAAATATGCGGAACGCGATGGTGATCTCTTGCATTACCAAGCCGAAACAGAGGGAAACGTGCCCTGTTCCTGGTGCAAATCAGTGACAGGATACCTGTTTGCCAGGGTGGGAAAGTAACACAGACAGTGCATGCTGCAAGCTCAACTTGTAAAGCTGGGGACGGTTACTTGCTGCTCATTCCTTCTTCACATCCCATTTCCTTTGGCCTGCAACCTGAGTTGAATTTGCTGAAAACCAGGGCAGGAGGAGCATGTCCCATCTGGGTGATGTGTGGAAGTGAGGTAAGTCAGCAGAAGGGGCCGGGAAAGCCTCAGAGCTCCTGGCTGCTGCCATCTACTGTAGAAACCTGCCCTGGCTGGAGCTGCAGCTCGGGCTGGCCTCCAGCCACCAGCACTGCAAATCTGAATGTGTAGTTGTTGTGTGCGCTGTCTAAATAACAGCTCTGTTGGGTGAAGTACAGAAATAATTTCCCAGGCCAGCTGGTAGGAAATCATGGCTATAAGTCTATCAGGAATTACAGTTTAATCGCAGTCTATAGTGGAAAGACTGCACTACAGTTTAGTATTTTACATGAAAGCCTGCTATTGAAAAAATGTTACCCCCCACTTCAATAGATCTTTACCGCCAACTGCAAGCGGTTTCAGCTCTGTGTAGCTGGCAGGGTTCATTGCTGACAGACTAAGAACTGGAATTAAAATGTGTGAGAGTGCATTAAGGAAACACACTAAAGGGGATTTAAAAACCCGTCAAAGAGAAGCAGACAGGGGTGGGAGAGGGGAGAGCAGTCAGCCCAGCAGCAGAATGGCTGTTTGGGATGTGGGGGTGGCTGTGGCGGAGAGGAGGTGACGGGAGCATGCTTTTTCCCTTTGGAAAAATGTTTTCAAACCAGCTAGTAAGCATCAATGGCATTCATCTGCCAGCCAGCCAGCAAATAACTTGAGCAAAGGAAAGGGGACGGGGCAGTTCAGGTGGCTTAGACAAGCACTGTGAGAACTGGCTGCTCTTTCTGTTGCCCTAACAGCTGTTGTGATTCCTATAGCCACTCATCCCAGAAAAGCTAACGGCACCCCTGAGGCTGTCTCCCCACTGAATAGCGCCAGTTACCGTGGTCACAGTTAGAGCTGCAGCAAGAGGAGAAGAGGAGGTCTCTGGAACTAAGTCCTGGTCTGTTACTGTCCTGCTGGCTTGTTGGGCCCTGATCCTGTGAATGGCAGCTCAAAAAACAAATTTTAAAAAAGAATTAAAGCATCTGAACTGAAATGGGCCTTGCCCTGTGAATGGCACGCCTTTGTCTGAAATGGCACGGTGTTCATGTTTCAAATGACTTTTGTGCTTAGCCTAAATAGAAAGAAAGAAAGAAAGAAAGACCTGCTTCGATGGCGAAGAGTTAAAAGAAAATCTACTTTTTGTTTTTCCTATGTGTTGTGGCTTACTAAATATAGTTATAAATGCAGCTGTGGAAGGATCTCTTCTGCTCATTTTCTCTGTGGCTGGAAAATCTGTAGGCCTCTTGTAACTACATCTTCACAATACTTTTCTATTGATACCTCAGGCTCTGGGATTTATGAAATAGTCTCCCAGGTTTTGCTCCATGCCAGCTTTTGCAGTCACTGCATATTTGTGAACAGCCTCACTAGATTTTGTGAAAGAGGTTGTCCATGGAAAGAAGTTCAGTATACAGGCAGGGACAACTCAAGACCAGAACTCGGTTTCTTGTTGTTTTGTTTTATTTTTAAAACTACTTGTCTTCAAGTGTCCTGGTCTCACTGTATAAACTTGGTTGGTTGGTTGGTTTGTTTCCTGTAATAACTCTCTATAGAAACTCTGTCATCAACTGCATGTTCCATGAAAAGTAATGTCCAGAAATCAGTCTCGACTGCAAAATCTTGGTTTCTGTCTAATGGGGGATAGGTTTTATTCAGTAATTTTGATTTGAGTCTTGGGTCTGATCAGCCTCTTGATCATAGAGTAACTATTAATTAGGATCAGGAAGGACGGTGACACTCTGGGCCAGAGATGGTCATCCTTAGCAGAGCTCACATCTCTGTAGATTGCGTTTTTTAGAAAACATCCCTTCCATGACATTGTCATGGTTTTCCAGAAGTATTTATGGAAAGGCCCTAAACTGGAGCCCTGTGGAGCTCCACTGGTGACTGGTGAACTCTTTGAGCCCAACCTGTCAGTTCTTCACCCACTGCACTAGGTTCTGCCTGACTGTTTGCTGGGCGTTTTGGCCAGGAGGATGCTGTGAGAAACAGTATTGAAAGCTTTGCTGAGTGGGAAGGGATCTGGGGGTTCTGGCTGGTGGCAAGTTGGATCTCAGGCAGCAGTATGCTGTGGCAGCCCAAAGGGCCAGTCATACCCTGGGGTGCACCCGGCCCAGCACCGCCAGCTGGGCGAGGGCAGGGATTGTCCTGCTCTGCTCTGCCTGCTGCAGCCTCACCCTGAGCACTGGGGGCGGGCTGGGTGCCACAATGTAAGGACATAAAGCTATTAGAGAGGCCCAAAGCAGAGCTACGAAGATGGGGAAGGATGTGGAGGGCACAGTGTGTGAGTTGCTGCTGAGGCCCCTTGTTTGGCCCTTGTGGCGGCCTGCAGCTCCCTCCCAGGGCAGCGGAGGGGCAGGCGCTGAGCTCTGCTCTCTGGGGACAGCGACAGGGCCCGAGGGCACGGCACGGAGGTGTCAGGGGAGGGTCGGGCTGGGAGTTAGGAAAAGGTTCTGCCCCAGAGGGTGGAGGGCATGGAACAGGCTGCCCAGGGCAGTGGGTGCTGCCCAGGGCAGTGGGCACGGCCCTGAGCTGTCAGAGTTCAAGGTGCCCTCAGGACATCGCTCTGAGACACAGGGTTTGGGTCTGGGTGGTGCTGTGTGGGGCCAGGGGCTGGACTCTGGTTCTTTGTGGGTCCCTTCCAAATTGGGATAATCCATGGTTCTGTGTTTGCCTGTGCTTCACGTGCAAGCAGAAATGGCTTGAGGTTTGATTTGGCTCCATCTCAAAAGGCCAAAGGAAGTACCTGTGGTCACTGACGGAAGTCTATAGGTTTCTAGGGCTGCTGTTCTTATGTCCCGTAGAGATTCAAGTTTTGTTTTGCTCCTGAATTGTTTACTGAAGAGGTAAGGACTGAGTATAGACAGTTAAAATTCAATTTAGATTGCCAGCAAAGATACCAAAAGCCATAACAATATTTGTGTTGTTTTGTTTTGTTTTACTTAAGTAAATTAATTTAATTTAAGTAATTTAATTAATTTCCGTTAAAGGTTTTGGTCACTGGTTGTGCAGTAAAGCTTGATGATGATTTTCATAAGTGGTAAAGGCCCAAGGCAGCATCTGCTATGGACTTGTCTGCAAATATCCAGCAGTAATGCAGAATTTATTTGTTTGTTTAATTTTTCAAATATTGATCAGTCAAAGCAGATCCTGATAATTATACATCATTTGAATGTCATTGCGACAGTACGTTATGCGTGTTCTCAGTCACTCTCTAGCCTTTTCACTTCAATCTAAAGGTGACAGGAGTTGAAAACTCTTCTCATTGACGTCAGATCAGGTACTGTATCACAGTAAACATTTCATAGTTGTTTGGAGTGTTTGGACATACATGTGAGAAAGTAATTGAGGGAGTTGCTTGGAATGGCCACAGTTGCTCCAGATAGTACAGCCAGGGTCAGTTGATAAGCAAAGATGCGAACATACGAGAAGCTTTTTCCTGTCTGTCACCTGAAGAAAATTCTAGTACTTGTTATCATAGTGTATCTGCTAGCTCAGCGTTCAACTGAACATAATGTAATGAGGATATGAACAGATAAAGTGTCCTGGTGCAAGCAGTTGTTAGTTACAAAAAAGTAATGAACTTTGGATCGTAGAAGAAAATCTTACTTCTTTTAAAAGAAGAATCTTTCTCTGATACTAGTTCGGCTTTGATTTATTACTTGATTGTGCTTAAATTTTTTAGTGTTATTAGTGTGCATGCCAGGTGTCCTTGCTGCCCTCTTTGCTTCTGTTAGTATTCTTTTTAACTAGTCAGGGGTAAGAAGGAAAGATCAGCCATTAACAAGGTGCCTGGAGGTTCCTGCATGTTTGTCTAATGACGTCCGTTTTCCAGTATTGGAGGACTTAGTGTTTGGAAGCAAATAAATTTGAGCCAGGTGTAACTCTCAGGGCTGGGGTGGGAACGGGCACGTAAATCATTTCAGTTTACACCTTTGTCTTGTGGGGTTGTTTGGTAATTATCTGCAGTCATTCGTATTTCCTCTCAGAAGAATCAGAGACCAGTATTTATTGAAATCTAGACCTAGAGGAATTGTTTAACTGCAGCATAACATTGTGTTTAATGGTTTGGGTGATTTTTTTTTAAGTTAGCTTCTTTTAGCGAATTCTTGCCACTTTGGAATGGGAAATATCACAGTGTTTATGCCACTTACATCAAAATAAAGAAAAAGGTCCAGCTTTTCACATTTGGATATATTTGTATCATTGATCCATCCGCATCAGCTTAAGCTTCCTGAATTTCCTAGCTTGCAAGGAAGCTTGTTATCTCTGAGCTACCAATTCTGTGTGTGCTTTACTTTAAATATTCCGTTTTGAAGATGTGGACCTGCAGCTTCTATGTTATGGAGCTTGTGCTACGCTTCATTTTTGGATCCAAAAGCCCCTGGGTCACAATGTTCCCAGTTAAGTGTTCATAGCTTTGGAAATCCCACCCACCTTAGATATGTAGCTTACCTATATCGTTACAGATGTGGTCTGCAAGCAGTAGGTTTGTTGTTGATTTGGCTCCCACTGTGAACATATCTGGAGAAACTAGCCTAAAATACAAATGAGTCCACGTTCAGATCTTCAAAACTTTCCCCATGTTGAAGAGCTGTTTGGAATCAGAATCTCAGTTCATGCTCATTATAGAACTAGGTCTTTTCTTCACTACTTGGAGCTGACATTTCCCCGAACTTTGTCAAATTAAGATAGGGGAATATAGTCTGAACTCATTGTTAGGACAGCTGTGAGGGCTTTGTTCATCTGCAGGCAGAGGTGATGCAGTTAGTTTGAGAGGGTTTAGAGCAGTGTGAGCATGGTTTGGCAGAGTGAAAAGTAAGGTTCCTACTAAATAAAACGTCATCTTTACCAGAATCTTACTTAAGCAACTGACTTTTCTGGTTTCTGTTTTACAGCTTTGCATTAAGATTTTGTATTTACAGTGTCATTATGCACAAAGTCTTCCACAGAGAATTTTTATTCTTCCTCATAATTAAAACAGTAGGAATTAATGATGAACTGGGGAGGCTTGCTGTTTCTGCAGTAATGAACTGAATTGCTTTGAATGGGTGAGAAAAAAATGTTAATGCAGTGATTATTTTGGTCTGAACCAAGTCCTGTCATAAAAGATAAAAGTATTAAAACTGCATTAGACATTAAAAAAAAAAAAAAAAAAACCTAAACAACAGCAGCAAAAAAAAAACGATAAGCACATTGCAACTGTAAAAGTAATGTAGCTTTGATTCTAGCACCCATAATTACAGCTTTCAAAATTGTAACCATTGACAATGACCTTACCTGAGGTCCTTTGAAAACTGAGGGCAGCCCTTGTAAATTCACCTTCTTTTGTCCCCCTCCCCATTTTCTGCTTTTTTTTTCTTTTCACCTAGGAACTTCTAAACAATCTGTTCTGCTGGCTATTACTGAAAAGTGTTTCTGTAGCCAAATCAGTTCTGCCAAAGCAGTTCCCCACCCCGGCCCTTCGTTTGCCATTTGTTGTTTAGCTTTCACCATTTCAAAGGGACTGATGTACCTTGCAGGATTAAGGAGGTGGAGGGCTTCCTGCAGCAGAAAAATACAGCTGTATGGAAGGACCAGCAGGAGTCGAGACATTCAAGGTAGGAGAGGAAATGAAGCTGGAAGAAAAGAACTATGATTGCCCCACCTGTGTCATCAGTCAGATCTGGAAACAGCAGTTGACTATGAAGTTTGGCTTTGCATTTGAGAAATCCTACACCTTTTGGCATCTCAGGTTTTTTTATACAACTGCTTTTCCCTTTTGGCTCTGGAAAACGCTCTTGACCCCTCTCCTGTTTCCCATTGTGCCTTTTCATGGTGCCTTGAAACCTCAGGGAGACTCAAAGACTGAGTGCTAGTGACTGCTAACTTACACAGTGGGCCACAAACTGACGTCTTTTATGCTGTCTCCACGAGCATAACAGAGAGATGATGTTTTCAAGTTTTTACTAATTAATTTTACTTGATTTAGGAATATATGGGAAAACCTTCCTGCTCTGGAGACAGTCCCTGGCTTCTTCCTGGCTTGAATTCAGTTCAGAAGTAGTCACTGTCAGGTTTTCCCCTCAAACCCTGTCAGAAGACTTGTTCTTACTTTCTTTCTCCTTTCTGCGTGCCGTCCCGTAGCATCCCTTGGTCTCAGAAGGACATCTATTTAGTGTTCAGGCAGTTCCCCGTCTCCATGGCTGGTTTTTGACCCTGCAGTAAACATTTGAGCATCCTGGCTTGGCTCCTCATGTTGGCCTCTGTTGTTTCAGCCATTTGATCCATTCAGCAGCCTGAACGTGTACTGAGTGAAAGCTGTTTTTCACTCACCTGTTTATGTGTCGTTTCACACAGCTCCTAGGGCAATATCACCCGTTCTCCTTTGCCACTGTTAATACTCTCCTAAGCACTGTGCAAAGTGAACTTCCTTTTCAAAATACACTCATGATGTTTCCAAAATGTCTAGTGTTTGCTAGGTCTGGTGCTTATTATGATTTACCTCTTGTTTTTCCAGCGCATACCAGGTCTCTGCTGTTCACATGTTGAAATGTAAACAAATACATTAGTATTGGCTTGGGATTGTATTTTCATTGTCAAAAGAAGGCTTCCTAGCACTGCAGACCTAGGAGATATAAATTGAAAATAAATAGTATGGATACTGCAGTATAAATTATAACAGATTTAAAAGATGAGCTAAACTTGTAAACCTTTCAAGAAGTTTGAGTCAGTCATGTGGGGGGTGTCATTATCTAACTCTGCTTGCACATCCACCCTCTTGCCAATCGTTGTGTTGTAAACCACCGTTCCTCAGGATACTCTGAAGACTCTAGCTCCAGTCACACTTTGAGATTTTCTGCTTTCTTTCTGAAGAAAAATCAAAGACTGGATGAGCCTGCAAGCAGGGTGAAAGTATGCCCTGAAGTCTCATAGGCCAATGGGCAAATAAGAACAGAACTCCCACAGAACTTTCAGTACCAGAATATTGCAGGTAAACATTGATTTTATTTTTTAGAGAGGTTTTTGAGGTTGGCAGTATTGTGTCTGTTACACTGGCTGAAATCACCCAGTATAGTGAGACGTGAAGTTACCTGCATGGTAGGTGTGTTGCTCCGTGTTCTGGATTACTGGGGGATTTGCTGCTTGGGAGGCCTGGCTGTTGGGGGATTATGGTATTGCTGTACTTGCTGTGAAAAGATCAGAGAGCTGACCCTGGCAAAGGAAAAAGTAACGATGAACGCTCCCCAAGCTTGCTGGCCTAGATCTGCCAGGGAGCCGGTGGCCCGCTCTGTGATCCATACATCCTCCAGCGCGGTCTCTCTCACAGTTCAGATGAAGCAGATGGAAGTTACCAGAGCTATGTGGGCTATGCCAGCCCTAAGATAAGGTCTAAAGTATATTTATGTAGTTTAGGCTTTTTCCCCCGTGGGACAGGGCTGGATGGTTATTTTAAATCTCCTTTAAAAGAACTGGAGGAAAGCTGTTGTCCTTTAAAAGAAAGGAATGTGTAAGGGCTTGGGTTTTTTAAAAACTTTTTGGTTTTCTCTGGAGATCAGCCATGTTGCAATCTCAATGTCTGCCTTCAGTTTCCTTTGCGATAACTTCTCGAAACATTGGTTGAATTTATTCAGATCTGACAGGGGAGAAAAGGTCTCAGAGATACTATCCTTCTATGAGTTTCGTAAAAATAGGCATCTAGGTAGATGAGGCTGTGATTAGTGCTCTCACTAAAGGAAAGGCAGACGCTGTAGGCTCAGCCACATTATTAAAGAGCTGAGAGTCCATGTGGGAGACTGCCACAGAAAACTCGCCTCCAGGTTGCCTCAGAGAGTTTTGTCTACTCCTGCTTCTACTTTTTCTTCCCAGGTGACACAGCATCCCAATGGTAAGAGCAGCACAGTAAAGTGAGCCTGACGCCTCTTTGTTAGAGCAGGATGGTAGAGCACCTGCTGCATCAACAGGACACGTCAGGACCTTTAGAAAGGGCTCGCTCTTGGAAGTCTACCTAATTCCCCTGAAGAAACTAGCTGATTCCAAACCTTCTGAAGTTCAGCGGGAGCTTTGAGCTAGCTTCGGCAGAGGGTCCAAGGTCTTTGAGGAGGAGTAAATGTGTCTGTGGTAAGCTTCATGAAGCGTTTTGGTGCTCTGAGGTGTTACTGTGCTGCAGAGCAGGATGTACAGGTCGTATCCACCCTGCAGACTCGAAGGCAGTGCAGAAACAAAGAACTTAGTGCAAACTGTGACCTGCAAGTGGGCTGTGTGGTAGGGCACCAGGCAGGACTTAACCAGCTTGGTCCAGGCACAGTGTCCTGTCTTACTGCCGTGGCGTACACAGGCTACAAGGACCTAGGCTCCCTCCGTACCTACACACTGCATGAGGCCAAAACAGCTGCACTGCACCCAACCTTGGCCTCTGTAGCTCATGGCCAGCTTAGATTTCCTAAGCTGCACATCCCACCCTGTACTTCCAGCCGCAGAGTTAACAAAGTACAACAGGGCTTGGTTCTGTCTTTCCTACTTCTGGACATAGGTTGTCCATACGGTGTACCACCACGTAAGGGACCACAGCTATTCTAAGCTAGAGGCCAAGCACAGGCAGCCCTCCTGGGACAAGGTGGGTCCAATTTACATGTAAAGGACAAAATTCACTCTAGTTTTCCTGAAGAAGGGCACTCCCTGACCCCATTACTACCATCTCTGGGGCTGTCCTTTAGTGCTGGCATCCCGTGGACAGTTGTCCTGGCACCTGCTCCCCAGGGTAGGTACCAAGCCCTAGTTTTAGTCTAGATAAGGGTATGTAAATAGGGTTGTATTTTTCCCTCTGGTAAGAACTTTGTGGAATTTGTGATCAATGAGGCCCCCTGGAGCTCCTTAGAAAAAACAGTTTTATGAGCAATAGAGCTGCTGAGAGCTGGTTGCCTATGATTTATGTCTCACAATTAGGTTATCTGGAATTTAATACGTTCTTAATGCTAGGTAAAGTATCCCCGATAATGTCTCTCTCTTACATGGCGTCTCTAGGGCCCGAGAAAGACCGCGATCGCAATAGCAGGGAAACTGTTAGAGTCTTTCTCCTCTACTTGCCTGTCTGCTTTCGGGAAACTCATAAGAATGCGAAACTTTTGAGACCAGTATAGTGCTAAATCAGGCTGAAACCCATCAAAGACATCAAAAATTCCTGGAGAGGGACAGATAGAGCACACATCACATGCATTGTGATGGCACCAGCCTGATTCCTTAGGGCATCAAGCTAAAAGTAGATCAAATGGGAAAAAATTGTAAATACTGATTCAGATGAAAATAGATAGTGGTCACCTCTGAGCTCTGCCAATAGGAAAGAGCTGTAGGCACTGCATCGCATCCTGACCCGTTGCTGTGACCCGTAGCGGGTGTAGTGTAGGTTTGGAGAAACTGTTGGTGCCATTTGTTCTGTGTGTGCTTGGCTAGAAATTAATAAACAATGAATCTGGGGTCGGAGGTGCGTGTATGACCTGTGCTGTGTGCGCAGGTGTGTTAAAAGTGGTTTAGTGCTGCAGTTTGGAGGAGTTGTGTGAGTTTTCTGAAGAGGCAGAGCCAGAATTATATGCAGGTGCGTTCCAGTCATAATCTTATGGGCAAGAAGCCAGTTGGTGGGTATGCATGTTTGATGATCCCAGGCATCCCCGGCTGTCTCAGCGCCTCTAGAAAGAAGCTCTTGCCATTACAATCCATGGCACCTGGTGACTGTGCAGCATTTACTGATGTGATTTTTTTATGTTTTCCTCAGTGGCAGCTTGATTCTCCTTGCCATGTGCCTAGAGAACCCTTAGCATAAAGACCTTTTTAAAGGTATTTCTGTCTGGGGGTCGAGTTGTGCCTTCGCTGTGTTTAAATCAATGTGTTTCAGTTAGGTTACAGAAACAGTTTAAGCCTGGTGCCTGTTAGCTTTAATTGAAGAGGAAAAAATAAACCAGCATGATTGAGTCCTTGGGGAAATGGTGAGTTTCTGCAGCTGAGCCTTCAAAACACCTAAGCAGTTTGAGAAGAGAGGGGGGTAATGTGAGTGTAGCAGCCAAGAGGCAGAGATACGGCTGAAAGATTGCAGCCAGGAGAGACGTGGGAACTGCCCAGAGATTTCCCATGTATTTGGATCTCATGCAGATGAAACAAAATTAACAGGAGACTTTTTTTACTCACGCTGATAACTTTCTTGTAAGCAGACTTGTTCTTACAAATCTTCTCATTTCAGTATTTCAAGTTTCTTTGTTTTTTTATGTAAAATGATTGTGGCTGTATGGCAGACTGGCAGTGCAGGAGCAATAGTCCAAGCATGGAAATGTTGCTACAGAACTGCGGGAGGAGTGGGGACAGCTTCTTAGGCAAGGTGTTAGCAGCCAGACCCCACAAGGCCTTGGTGACAGGCTGGAGGAAGAAGGTGATTCCTGCTAAAAGGCCCTTGGTTGCTCCAGGGTACGCGAACTCCACAGACAGGTCTAGCAGTTTGTCAGTGTAAATCATACACAAATTCTCAGGTGAGGTTTGGAGTGAGTGGCAAAAGGCATGGATTTACAGCTGGGGAGAAGGGTCAAATACCAGTCTTTGCAGTCTTCTCAAAATTCAGGGATCCAGAGGAGCCCAGGGGAATTAGATTTCACCTGCTTCCCTGGTGAATTATTTTGCCGGTGGTTAAAAAACAATTAAGCATGCTTGGCAAGTAGGGAGCGTGGTGCTGTGCAGCGGTTACAGCACTGACCCAGGGCTTGAACCTGCCTCTGTTGCAATTAATGGAAAAGCGTTAAGTTTAGTGAACCTGGAACTGAGTCAGAGATGCACTTAGAAAGTTACTAGCAGTGGAAATGCACCTGTCCTGATTTCTCTTTGTTCTACTCAGGTCGCCTATTTCTGCTCAGCAGCTCTCAAATTTCCGATGTATTCACCCACCCACATTCCCAAATCTTGAGATGTCAAGGCCGCGAGTCTGTCCTTCTTTTTGAATAAATCCTGGCATCCATGACTCCTGAGACAACTTGACAAAAATGTGGCTTTAACTGAAGTACGTGCTGTAGCCAGGAAGTATACAGAGATAGTTAGAAGAGCCAGTTCTCACTCACCGACAAGTTTCTCGAAGTTGGAAACTGAAGTCTCCAGTGCTGTGGCTAACCTGAAAAGTGGACAGTCTTTGAAGGCCTGAGTCAAAACATGTTTAGATATTTCTAGCACATAGGCAAAAAGAAGAACCAGTTTTGTTTCGAGGATGTTACAAAGGCTTCTTTTTAGGCATTTACAAGTTCAGAAATCCTTTCTTGTCTGTAGGGTTGTGGTCTCCTGGTAAAACTGCAGACCTGCTGTGCAGGATGGGTGAACCAATGCACAGCACAAAACATTACTGCAGTCGGTGCTCCACCATTATCTGGGTCACCCCTCATACCTAAAAGGGTAGAAGTATGCATGGCTTTGTGTGAGTGACATAGACCTGTAGCAACGTGAGGGCTTCTCTAACCTTGCTCTGGATGCATTATCCCCACACGGGCACGAAGCAGGTGTTACTGTCAAGGTAGGGCTGAGCTTACGTGCAGAGGGGCAGGGAAAGGAGCAGGTCGTGCGTCCCCGTGGAGCAGGCAGTGATCAGCTATCAGCTGTCCCTTCCTACACAAGTGCAACGTCACTGCGCCTTGCTTTCATGAGCTCAAGAAGCATCTGGCCTTTTCCTGTGTTCCTTGATAAATTATCTACTGTAAACATCCTCCTCAGGATCCTGAAGTGAGAAGTGACAAGCCGTATTTAACAATCAGCCCCGCACACACGCTGGAGGATGCTCAGGCTGAAGGCACGTAACTCACAGGACACGGTGGCAGTTTGACGCACGCTCTGTGGGCTCTCCCTGTCAACACACAGCGATGCTGGGAACCATTAATAATAATGTGACGTTATAGCTGGGGGCAAGTGTCTGTCTCTTGAAACCAAACTTCTGTCTTCCACCCACCCCATCCTAGCATTCATTGGGATTTGTTGAATAATATTAATGGATTATTTAGCAGTTTTCTCCAGCCATTATAAGCCAGCACTCTGTTTATGTAGCTGGCCTCTCCCGTCAGCTGTCATAAGCTCCTCAATTAGAAAAAAAAAAAAAAAATAGTATGAAATAGGTAACCATGGTTACCTGTGATGTGGGTTTTTAAGAAGTGCTCAGAAACCTAGTGGCAGCAGAGTTTGGAAGTTCAAAGCTTTAATTTATTCAGAAACTCACTTGAATCAGAGTATCAAAAGCATTTGGAATAAATTCAGACTGTTTTCTTTTGTGGAACAATATTGTGATCCTAAGCAGAAGCTGTGGTACGGAGTAGCCTGGCTGCATGCTGTGCTCATGTGAGAAGAAAACAGTGTCAGGAAAGGGTAAACATGCCCTTGTCCCAGTTTCCTCCTGCAGAGCCTGGTGGCCCTTGCAGTAGCCCAGTTTGTGAAGACAGTGGCTTCCTCGAGAAGCAGCCCTCCTGTTCTGTAGGGTTCCTGTTTATGTTGTGCAGAAAGGATGGCCGCAGAAGAGGTTGTACAGAGCCTAGAAGCGGTGTGTACTTCAGGGGCGCCTCGCAAGTAAAGGAGCCAACCTCAGAAATTCAGCCCCAGCCATGCTGTCTGCTGAGGGAAAAAGAAGTCATCGGGGCTTAATTTAGTGAGAATACTGGGTAATGCAAGAAGGTTTTAATTGGACCAAAAGTGCTCCATGAAGCATGCATGCATCCTGAGGTCAAAAAAATCCCATCAAGTATTTCAGTGGGACTAGTGGAATTACATACATACTTGCCTTCTGCAAAGCCAGGAACTACTGCATGCTCCTGGTACAGGATTTCCATCTGAACACAGGAGACAGCAGCAGCAGCCACGGTGTTCCCTGTATGCTGTCAGCACTGCTCAGGAGGAGGGGAAGGTAAGTAGTTAAGCCACCCAAAGACATTGTCTCACCGGAATGGCAGAGTACACGGAGTGCAGGCAAGACTTGTTTTGTCACATATTTTATTACCAGAACATGCAGCTTAAGGTAAATACTGGAAAGCCTTGCATCCGAGTGATATTGTCATTGAATCAGTGCACTTCCAGTGGAGATCTGTCTGAAAAAGGTGGGATTGTATTAAGGGAAGGTAGGTGCTGGAGATTCACGAGACCTAGGTGCAGTGCCAGGCTCTGTCCTGTTAAGCCATTCCATCTTTCACCTTCTAAAACACAACTTTATTTATTAAACATTTCATTTATTTTATTAACGTGTTGACTAACATATTTTACTATTAGAAGCTCAGTTGGAGGAAGCAGGGAAGAGGTTCTGCCCTGGTTATGTGTTGCTCTTTGCTCAGCATGGAGCGCTGGTCGGGGCCAGCAGTGCTAGTGGTGCTCCAGGCTGCTCTATGTTTGGTGTGTTGTGTGCTAACACTACCAGCTGAGAAGGAGCAGTGGGGCTCGGGGACCTGACTGTCAGAAACCAGCAACAGGAATGCCTTCCTGCAGCCCCTGCACAGATGCTTTTGAAAAGCAGGTAAATTCCATCCTTCACTGCAGTTAAGCATTGATCAGGTGGCAAGTTAAATGGAAGAAGTCAGAGAACTGAGTTTGTCAGTCACTATCGAATCCCAAGAGTGACCTCCAGGAAGTGCAGATAGCCCTCTGCTGGGTGCTTGCTGGATCCAATCTTTATGCTGGTGACTGTGCTTTGTCATGGACCGTTTGCTAGAAGGCCAGCACAGTAACTCTGAAGGCTCTAAATGTTTACCCAAGTCTGCCTGCTTGAGCAGCTTGAGACAAACAGCATGCAGCTTATTACGGGTGCAGAAAGTCGAGAACGTCGCACTGCAGCCAGATGCAGGGCACAGCTGTGAAAGGTCACAGTCGTCACTGTGCTGTTGGAAGTGCTGGCGAGTTTCTGAAGTGTTTGTGCTGTGGCTGCGTTCTTTCTGGAACTGAGGGAAGGCTGGCCTCGTATTGGTTAATCTGGAGGCTCCTTATTAATAGGCTGCACACTTCATTGATTTTTAATTAATTTCTGAAGAGACACAAAGGATAAGTGCTGCAGCCCACAGACATCTCTGTACTTATTGCAGCCCACATCTCTATTGATCGCCTGCCTAAGGAGCAGAAGTAATCCATTTTAAATACACTTTCTTGGAGAGAGGGAATGCACTACACAATGTACTCTCCCGATGGTAATTGTGTTGGCAAGAGGTCAGTGGCTGGGGTGGGGAGAGGCAGCGTGTTGTTTAGTATGCTGCTGGCCCTCTGAGCTCAGGCTGCTCTAGGGGCCTCAAGTTTCCAGGAGCTCAAGCCGTCTCCTTTCAGGGTGGCTTATAAGTACCGAGCATTAAGAAAGCACTGGTGGAGGTGTCCTGGGAGCTCCTGAATGGGGCACGCTCAGCCTACCTGCCTCTCCAGAGGAGGGAGCTGGAGCTCGGCTAGCCCTGCCTGTAAGAGAGGAGCATTCAGAAAGCCCTTTGAAACAGAGTGCTCTGATACCTCACCCTTTGGCTGCCACTTTGAAAGGTATCAACCACTTTCCGGGAGTTTGTGACCCACAGAGAGCTGAAAGCTGTGCTCTCTGAGCACTCCCCAAACCAGACGACTTTTCTGTTCTGCCTGCCTGCCTGCTAGCACAGGGTACCAGCATCCGCTTTGGAAACACTAGTTCTGTCTTTGTCATAAGGTCTGTGTTCCTGCCGGCCTCTTAGCTGTAGTTATTTGGCAGTGTTCACTGCCCAGCAAGGAGAGTTTCTCAGGGATACTTTGGTAACTTAGGCAGTTCTTATTTAAAGGCTTCTGTTACAGTAAAAGATGTTGGAAACATGTAACCACCTTGCAGCGGAAAGGGTGCTGAGTACTTCTTGGCTTACTGGGCAAAGGTGGGTTGTGTGAGCACTACCAGACATGGCAGGCATTAAATTCTGACGCAGAGAGCACAGGCCCTGTGGTACATCTGGGAAAGGGTGTCCCTGCAGTAGCACAGAAATTGTGTATTTGTGTTGGCTTTTTTTCCTGTGCTCCTGCATGGGCAGTGCACCCAAAGGACAGTCTCTTGAAAACCCCTGCCTGGTTTGTGTGGTCACCTTCGTAAGCCCTTGTGAGAAGCAGATACTGCAGAGCTAGCAGAGAGGCATCAGATGCTAAGTACTTTATCAAAGTGCTGGGGGTGACCCTTTACTCATGAGTCCCTGGCTTTATTAAGTTTTTCCTGTTACAGCTGTTGGTCCTGGGCAGTAATTGGAGGATGAGAAACTCTCTTGGTGTGTCTGTGCTGCAAAGCGTATTTGTGCATCTCATCTTTGCTGGCCTATTGAGGGTGTGGAGTTGCTGCAGAGCTGTGTCCTGGTTACTGTGTCCTTATTGCTGATACACTTGATGTAAGCCCAGCTACAAGCTAGTTTCTCTTCCCTCTTCAGGCTACAGTACAGTGAGGTGAGCCACAATTGTTTTCTTCAAAGACTCTAGAACATCCTTGTCCTTTGAGCACTTTGGGAATACAAAGAAGGAATTGTAGGAGACTGCTGTAGCGTGTGTTCACGCAGCCCAGGAGGCTGTGAAGCGGTAACACAAGCAATTTGCTCAGGGTAGAGGCACTAAAGCTGGCCTAAGGAGAGCACCTTGGGCCTGGCTGTCTTAAGGAAACACAGTGCTGAGAGTCTGAATCAACTGCAAAAGGGAGACTGGATGCAACTCCACAGCTCCCTCCCTCAGGAATTTCAGGCATAGGAATGAACTTTTTTTCTCCCTTCCTAAGAAGCCCATGTACAGCTGCACAGATGTTCCTGTAGATGGGACCAGAACTCAGAGACGCACACAATATGGGCAGTATTGAAGTGCCTGCTTTACTTGTCGTTACTTGTGCTGCTTGGTATATTTATGTAACGTCTTTCATCAGAGGAACACGAAGTGCTTCGCCGACTCTTTGTGTTCAGCACCAGCTCATCTATATATCTGCATAATGTGAGGGAGCTGGGGAGGCAGCTCACACTTCTCGCAGCAGTTCAGATAAGGGAGGTGCGTGGTGATGGCGGTGGAACAATCTCCCCTTCCGGTGACACCTTAGGAACTCAGCACCCACCCAGGGCAGATAGCTGAGGTTTGAGGTCTCAAGAGCCTCAGTTCGGAGGTAGCCCGTGTATCTGGTCCGAAGAAGCGAGAAGGCACTCCAGAGATTTTAATGTAGCATTGCAGGCTGTCTGGGCCCATCAGAATGGCTGCTTAGCCCCGTCAGTTATGTTTTGAAATGTCGTAAGCTTATGAACTTGACTCTCCTCTTTTTACTTCTGCTCATTGTCCCTCTGTGAATCACGTCACTTGGGAGTAACCTGCGTTTGTCCTGTAATTCTCATCTAAATTTTAGCCTCATTGCCTCTTTCCCTTCCCTTTTGCTTCGTGGCTTTGTTTTGACCAACTATGCTTTTTTTTTTTATCTTTTTTTTATTTTGTGTCTTGGGCCACAGGTCAGTAATGAAGTAAATCCAGCTTTAGGACTCCTATTTCTGGATCAAATATACTGCAGCAGGTGCATGATGCAGAGCACAGGCCTGGTGTAGACTTTTTCCCAAAAAAAAAGTTTGTTGTTTTGAGGGGTAACCAGCATGTTTATACTGCCACAGGTAGCATGTTTCCTCCTGTGGTTGGTATGAAGCCAGCCCATCCTAATTTTGTGCTTCAGCTCTGTCAGCCAACGTGTGATCGCACACCCGTGCGTGAGCACACAGAGGAGAGATGTAGGACTAACCTGCATGCAGAACATCACTGCTATTTTCATGGCAGAACTAGCTTCCGTTAGGTGCCCAGGAGTTGTATTGACACTGACTGTCTTTCCGTAGGGGTAACAGTCCAGTTGCGCTGGCATCCTGTCTCCTAAGCCAAGTGCATACAGTCCTGGGATTGCTCTTCTGTTCTCTGTACTGTGCAGAACAGAAGCCATTTAGCAAACCCACTGCAGGACTGAGAAAAGGAGTTAGTCTGGTGGGCAGGTCCAAAGTGACTGGATGAAAATCCAACTAGTTGTGTGAGTTTTGCGTCCTGAGGCTGCACCTAAAGACAGCCAACTTGAGGCAGAAGCACCATTGCCCCCAGATACGGCCTGTTACACATGAAGAGTGCATTTCTTCAAACTTAAATTACAGAGAAGACAAACGCTGGGAGACAGAGCTTGCTCAAGGGAGCAGGAGAGGGGAAGAAGTATCTTACATCACACAAGCTTTCTTTGCCTGCCTTTTACCAAAGAGAGAGAGGTATTAACTTGCTCTATATAAATCCAAAATAATGAACTCCTGAGTATTTGGTGTCACAGCACAGCCCAGTATGCAGGAATGAACCTCCCTTGCCAGTTTTACCTGAGTTGGCTGAACTCTAGACATTTCCAGAAATCCTTGGCAGGTAATGTGCAGCACAAGGTGCAAGTCCCCAGCTCAGTCTGGCAGCTTTTGACTGAAGCTGTTAGCATCCCTCCTTTTCCCTGGGCTGTGAGGATGGCCTTCAGCCCCAGCTTCGCAACCAGACCTGCACAGCGAATCACACCTCTGCAGCTGAGTCAGTGTATTTCAGAGCAGTGTCAGTTTTTCCCTCCCACAGCTATCTCTGGAGTAACAGCTACTTGGATGATTCTGGTTTCTCGTGACAACAAAGGGCACGGCGTTTTCCTTGAAATCATATTTAGCCCTGGGTAAAATTATACTTTTTCCATGGGTGAGCAGGGGAATGATGATCGTTTCAAGCTTTCTGTAGTGCTCCTGTTATAATGCTAGCCTCAAGTTACTAGGATAAAAAGAGGGCAGTCTCCAAGGCTGGAGATTAATGGCCATGAGATTCGAGTTGGGCTGGAGATTCTCTTCTTCACATATCTGTTTGATGAATCTGCCATGTGTGAGGGCTTTGGTGGGTGGAAGTTATTACTGAAGAAAGGCAGTCTGTTCTTTATTTCTTTATGGTTAGTGAAGATGGGTTAAGATCAACATTCCCTCTATCTGGAGAGAAAATAATGTTTGTTGTATTTTTGTATTCAGCAAAAAGTCATCATTAGGAAGTGTTTACATCTGGCCACTAGTTCTTGGGGTGGGCGAATCTCTTTATACTCATTTTGTTGATTTGAATTGCCTTACAAAATTGAGCCTTGCGTCTTGCAAAGACATATGTGTATACTTCAGTTAGTGATTCAGCACACTTTGGTTCCCTTCTGGTAATTGTCCCAAAGGGATTTTGCATTCAGTGAAGCACATACCTGCTTAAATTCTGTCCTGAGTAATGAATAACCTTTTTCCTGAAGGAGCCTAATGGCAAGAGCTCTCAGAAAGGCTCAATTTGGAGAGCTGGACGTTGCCTGAACAGCAATTGCCAGCTTTGAAAGGAATCCAGAAGCATTCTCAGCTGGGGCGTGGGACTCTGGAAAGTCCAGAGAAGTGAAAGAAAGCAAAGAACAGCCCAAGGAGCAGCCTGTGCTTTGCAGCTCGTAGCCCTGTGAGCTGTACAAATGGAGGCTGCGCTCAAAAACTGCCCTCAGGAACTGGGAGACAAATGACAGCTGCAGAAAGTAATGCTAGTGATAAAGTAAGAGAACAGCAAATTGTGACCACGTCTTAAAGGCATGAGATCCCAGAGAACAAAGCCATAACTTCTCAGAAAAGCCTCAGTTTGCTTTTTTAAAAAACCCTTTCATTCTTCTAGTTCCAGTGCCACTGTGGTGATAGTCCTGTAGAGACGCCTGCAGCACTGGAAGTCCTCATTCTTCGTGAACCAATTCCATGCTTTCTGCTGCAGTGCAGCACTTGGGTAGGTCAGAAAGCTGTCCCATCCCGTTTTCTTCCATCTCCCCTCAGATTTTTGGCACACAGTCTCCTTTCTACTGACCTAGCTCGGTTTGTTGCCACCATGTATTACCTCTGTTTTCTGGTCTGACATTTTTCTTGTGAAGACAGCATGACCATACCTGACACAGCCGTACCAAATCTGTCTGTCCTCAGTCCTGGAGCCTTCACAAATGAGCCACAATAAAATTGAGAAAGCTTTCCTCCTTCTGTAGCTCTGCATTGCCAACTCACTGTCTATCCAGCAAGTAGTAGTAGTAGTTCTGTTCTGTGTTATTCCTGTAAGAGTAACCTGATGGGTAGAGATAGAGAGCAGGGTTCACTTCAGCTCTTTCTTCTGCAGATTTTGTTCCTCTGGTTATTATATAGAAAATTATCAAGGCTGCAGAGTGTCAGGAAGGAAATTCTTACTGGAGTTAAGCGCCTAGTGGTCATTTACATCGTTCCTGTTCACCTCCCATCTTCGAACAAAGCCACCTTAGTTTAGAGCCTGTTTTTCTACCCCTCAGCATTGCTGTTAGTTTCTCTGGTGCTGCGTGAAGGGTATGAACATGTGGGCAGGGGGGTCAGGCCAGTAATTGTGCAGGCGAGGACAAAAGACCTTGAACACTAATGGAAGTCTTGGCAAGGGCATTTGTGTCTTTTTCTAGAAGGTGAATTTGTGTTTTCACAGCTGCATAATCAGGCACATAGAAGGGTCTGGGCTGTGGGCGTATTTCTAGGTAAGGGTTTGTACAGCACGAGTTGGTCATTGGACGTGACTCTGGCATTGGCATAGGATAAGGGCCACAGGTGAGGAAGATGGAAGGCTATTCCTGCTCCGTACTGCGATTGCAACGGGCCTTCCTCAGCTGATCTGTGGCACAGCTGTTTGCAGCGGCTGTTTGACTTCTTAATAGCATGAGGCGCTGATTCAGAGAGCGCTTGTGTGTGGAGGGATCCCAGCAGCAATTGCACATCTAATGACATTCTCCGCGAGGAAGGCACTCTGTCCTGACTGCGATGAGGAAGCATCAGTGCTGGGAGGGTCACAGCTAATCCTTGAATCAGGTGAGATGAATCTGGGCTCCCAGGTAATGGGACTCCTTAATGGCTTAATGCTGAACTTTTTCCTCTTGGTGGTGTCAGCATCGAGGTCCCACCCTGCTCTGGGGATTCCAATAGGTGTACTGACGTGTGACACTGATTACTGTCCGAGCATTTTATGCTTCAGTAATTCTATGAGATCTTTAGCTTTAACTTGGACGTACCAAGTCCCGAGTGGAGCTGCACTTCCCCAGCCCACAGCTCACACTGCAAGAGGCACAGCGTAGTGTTTTATGGATCGAGCTGTGAAGCCTGATTTTTATGAGCAGATCCCTTGGCATGTTCATGGTCTAAGGTTACCTGTAACTCTTATAAAAAGTCCTCTTGGTATTTGATCAGGGGCTTGTTGGGTGGTGATTACACCAGCTGTGTAATGCAGAGGGTGTTTTTTCATTATTGTATCTCTGTGTCATGTAAAAAGATCAGATACACATAGAGCACTTTTCCTGCCAGGTTTGAAAATGCCTTCAAATGATGATTCTTGGCATAGCGGATGTTTTGACAATATTGCTGCAGTGAATAGTAGGCTTCCTGTTTTTAGATTCAGTTCATTCTGCTTGTATAATCTCATTTACTGAAAACAAATACAGATACACTTCTCCTATACATACACCGTCCACCTTTAGAACTTGTTGGTAGAGCATCAGGAAACTCAAACATGTTCACACAGGGTATTCCTAAGAGCATTTACATGTCTGCAGGTCACGGACTTGCAGAGGGTTTTGTAGCTGTCAGCCCTTACACAGCTTGTTTTTAGCTTTGCAGATAACACAGGTGGGAAAAAGCCCCGAGAAGCTTGTTTGACAGAGGTGAAGTAAACAGTAAGGATGATGATACAGAGACAGCTATTTCTCCTCTCCTGAATAGAAAAAGAAAGCCAGGTGTGGTATTGGGTAGGAGCAGTTCTGGCAGCTACTGAGAAATCTTTCTAGTTTGTTACAAAGCATGAGACTAGGCTGAACAAAATGTAATTTTTCTACGAAAATATTGAATAATAGTGTACGATTGAAATGAATGAGTAGATAGACAGTGAAATATCCTGAAGTGTTACGGCACATGTTTTAGACATACTTGGGAATGAAGAATGTGAAGAAGTTAAAATAAGACTAACAAAGCATGGGCAAGGGCTTGGTTGGTTAACTCTTTCAGTGAAGAGTGTTTCTGGACACCTTACCCGCTGTTCTTGCCATCGCCATCATCAGCTAAAGACAAGAGGGTAAGCCTCGGCAGAGGCCATCTGTGTTGGCCAGACTGAAACAGCGCTTCTTCATTTCTGCCAAAACAAATGTACAGTATCTGCATACAGCTTCAATGCTGATAAGTACAAATCAATTTATTACGAAAGTCAGTTCTATTTGAGTCCAGTTGTTCTGACACTAAGAGAACTCTCCCATCAGATTCTCTCTGGTCTTCTGTCCTCATCAGGTTCTGCCCACAAGTACCATTCTGCAAGTGAGGACCTTTCATTTTTCTCTCACTCCTTTTGAGGTGTTACTGAGAACTTCGACCAAATAAAGATTTTGGGAGTTCCTTGTTTGTCCTTTTCCAACAGAATCATAGAATCAAGTCAAAAACCATAAGGCTTTCAAAGACTCAGAGCTCTGATGTTCGCCAGCCACTAGCATTGATTTGCAGTTGGCAGAAGGCTGTGCCTGCTGCAACTAGCAGTGCTTTAAAACATAATTCCCTTCGCTGTATGCATAAGCGTCCCTGTGTCCCCTTTGAAACCAGCTTCATGTTGACTGCAGCAAAGCTCACCACACTGAAAATGAAATAGTGTTTATGCCAAACGCTCTCCCACACACTTTCAGATCTTTTAGCAGTGTTTGCACTGAAATTTTTCACCTAAATGCCAGAGCAGTTCAGAGCTGCACTGGTGCTCTTTGTAAAGACATCTGCTTTCTGTCAGGAAAGGACTATCTTCTGGCCCAGTGACCGTGAGCAGTGGCTTACTCATACACATTGTCCTCCTGCTATCTACAGGGACAGGCACGTGTGGGCTTCTTACACTGTTAAAAGGAACAAAATCTGGCCCACGGCGCTGAGTAATCTGGTTATTTTAATGACTACCTGTGACTCTCTGAATTACCATCTGTATTATGGGCTAATACGATCTCTTTGGTATTCAACGGTGACTTTTTAACGATTGCCATATATGTTATACAGAGCTAATATATTAAGAGAAACTGTAAGGGTAATTATCAAGTGTATAATTTCATCTGTAGGTTCTTATAATGATAGTTAATGTCATAAATGGCTTTTAATAAAATTACAGGCTTGTAACCCTGCCTGGCTATCCTTTATATGTCATATAATTAGTAAAACCAAGCTGTGGTGTTCATCTCAGTGTCAAAAAGCATCGTGTAAATTTCCACACTGATGGTAAATGGTTTGTCTCTCATCACAGTAAAATTAAAAAAAAAAAAAAAAAAAAAAAAAAAAAAGAAAAGAAAAGGCTAAGGCCAGGCAGTGTGAGTATATATTGCCTTATCTTTAAAGGCAGCTGGATGGTCTTGTTAACAAAAGTGCTTGTAACAGAATGCTTATGTTCATTAAAAAAAAAAAAAAAAAAAAGCTATTGATCTAGTGGCTTCCTGCAATACTACATGCAAAATTATAAGGGAGAGAAAAGGCGAGTGGATTGCAGCCTGCGGAATAAGGGATTGTTTTCTTTCTGATCCACTCAGGGTACTGAAAACTTGTGTCCAGCTTAAAGCATTTGGGGAATGGATAAGAAGCTTCATCTTGAATTGAGGATACTTGTCTAGAATTCAGAAGATCTGGGATTGTTTTGTCTGGCCAAATTTCTCTAGGGCTTTGGCTAAGTCTCTTAATCTTTCTGGTTTTCAGGTTTCCTGTCTGAAAAATAGGGGCTGTAATACTTACTGCCTTTGTCTCACCTTTCCAGATTTTATACTTGCTGAAGCAAGGTGTCGATGGTTGTTTTTTTAATATTTTTCTTCAGCAATTACCATAAATGGTAATTTATGGAAATAAATGGATCAAATTGGAAGGAACCTAAGGCTCCCACCTCCTGCTGCAGAGCAAGGGCAACACTTAACTTCTGCCCTCAAGGCCATGAATAACATTAAGGGAACCAGATATTAAAGTTCTAAAAACAAAACAATGAAACCAAAGACGTAAGACTCATAAAGATTATTTTACTGTTCTTTGTCCCTCAGGGAATGATGTACCTGGAAGAGAGGAGACTTGTCCACCGGGACCTGGCAGCCCGTAACGTCTTGGTGAAATCACCAAACCACGTGAAGATCACTGACTTCGGCCTGGCCAGGCTTCTGGAAGGGGATGAGAAGGAGTACAATGCTGATGGAGGGAAGGTGAGTATTTTGCGTCTCTGGAAGTAGATGCATCACACTTAGAGATCCCCGGTTACTCGTTAGGGCAGTGCATCTTTAAGGGCTGTGTGTTTGTAAGAGAGTCTGTCAGTGACTTAGCAAAGCCCTGTCTTGTGGCAGTGAACTGTACATATGGAAGCTGCTCACTTTTCCTTAATGAGCTTCTCCAGATATAAAATTGTTGGAACAGCTTCCACACTCAGAGTTAGTGTTTGCTCGTAATTTCCATTTTGTGTCTTGTTTTCAAGACTTCTGAAGTCAGCTCAGTGAGTGACCGATGTTCTAGGGCATTTCTGCCAAGCCCCTTTCTCTGGTCAGTATGGGCCTCGGTTGCTTGCAGTCCCGTTTTCCAGGGCAGATTATTTTCCAGCAAACAAAAAGGAAGGGCACAGACTACGTTTGTATTTGTAGTATGTGAGCGTTCACATATGCTCAGCAAGGAGCCACCCCATCTGTCACCATGGAAGAGGCTGTCTAGGCTAGTTCTCACGTCCAAGTCTCCAATACCACACTGAATGCCAGGCCACTAGAAGGCTTGCTTCAGGATAATTTTGAAACCAGGCATTTTCCCTTATTACTTCTCAGCATACAGCAGAACTTTCATACGGCGCCTCACCCCATTTTTAATGCTTCCAGATTAACGCATTATAACATTTAGAAGGCTGAACGTGCATACTGCTGCCTGCTGCTCCCTCAGCATTTTGAAATTCCACATTTCAACCTGTCACAAAATCCCAAGGGGTTCTGCCTCTGCTGTCATTCCTTCTCCCGAGTGTTCAGTTTGCTTTCTGTCTGCTTGCTGTCTGTTTTTCTGTACTCACTTACACCCTTGTCTGTGAAAAACAGCTGTTGCCGGTGTGTGCTTTTCTGCTGGGTGGGCTGCTGCCTTGTTTGTGTGGCTGCCGCCCCTGGCAGCAGTTGCATGGATGACATCAACATTTCAGTCAATAAGGTGAAGAGTTTGAAAGGGGTCACCAGTGCTTCCCCATCTCCCCCAGTAGAGAGGCCTGCTGGTAGGGAAGGGGGAGTTTTGGCATTTCCTCCCTGAAGCCGTCAGTTCTCTCGTCCCGTCTTCAGTAACTCCTCTGCCTCTTCTCTGTCTCTTGCCTCCGTCAGCCAGCAAGTACAGAACAGGAGCTGGTCCCTCCAAACCAGCTGCTCCCTGGCAGCAGTTAGATCGTGTCTCGGGCCTGTGAGGCCAGTCACGCTGCTGGGAGTTCTGGAGCTGCACCTACACGTCACGTGTGTCACTTCCCAGTCCCAGCGAAACACCCTGTTAATTCCAGAGGATGTTTGCCATGTAATGTTGTATTGTAAGCATGCTGAGGGAGATTCTGTTCCATTTCCATCCTCAGAGATTTTTAAGACCAGGCTGGATAAAGCCCTTGTTCTGATCTCATTGCTGCCACTACTTGGAGCCTGAGGTTGGGCTAGAGAACTCCTGAGGTCCCTTCCAGGCTGAGTTATCCCATGGTGAACAATGTAACTTTGCTCCTTAAGCAGTTGCTCCAGTTTGAAAGGACGCAATCATGTTAATGGGAATGAAGGCACTGAGCTTCTGCAGAAGATGGTGGAGGAGGATGAACCGTCTTTGCAAGCACTAAGCCAGCCATTAACGGAGTGCTATTTTTGCCATGACTGTATAGGTTATGCTCATTAGTCAACTTCCTGGAAGGTATTTTCATAAGGGTTTGAAGGAAGACGCATCCTCTGCTTTTACACCCACCATCTGTTCAGATTTTGCATGCAGTCTTTCCTCAGTTTATTCCGCTACATGTTCCATAGTTCCAAGTCAGGGGGGACTCATACCAGTCCTTGCCAGGTAAGACGCACTTCAGCATCTTTAAGTGTCTGACTTCAGCACTGTGCCTCAAAGGCTCAGCTCAGGAACAGAAAACACCAGGAAGCTCATCTTAACAGGAGCTCCAGAGAGAGAACCCTAATTCCAAACTGAGGCTTGTGTTTTCCTACACCCTTTTCTATCAGGGAAGAGAGAAGCTCTCTGCAATGATGATTCACAGCCAGAGGCTGTCTTGGGACTTTTGACTGGCTTTCTGGAGGAACAGTTCTCGCTGCAGTAATGATACAGACAACTGGGAAGGCTAAGTTCTTAACGAATATTACAAGTTAGAAATTAAGCCCAGTAAATCCTCCCTTTTGCCTGTTTACACTGATGATGATTGTTATGTGGCCCATGAAGTATTATGGACATTGCATTATTAACTAGCCTCATTAGAGAGCAATCAAGATAGCAGAGCTAGGTTTTGCAAACTTGTGGCAAAAGAGCTTCCGTGTTCCACTTTCTGCTGCACTTGAGACTTGGGGGGATCGGATGGACTTTCTGCATTGGTCCCAACTTTATGCAGACACAAGGAAAAAGTGAGTTGTTCCACTCTGTGCAACTCAGTGAAATTCAGCTGGTGTGGAAAGCTTTACAGATAACTGGTTGTATTTCTCACCTCCCCGTGTTCAGCAAACCATTCTAGAGGGCAGGAACAACCACTTCCTTTGGTGTGGGGTAATACAATTTTTTTTTTTTTCCTAAGCTTGCAGTTGAAAAAGGAAATGGGAAGGAAGCTGCTGTCTGCATACAAGATCCAGCTTTAATGTTTTAATATTGTATTTCTAAAGTTACATTTCTCTTGTCTTTCCCTAGATGCCAATTAAGTGGATGGCTCTGGAGTGTATACACTACAGGAAATTCACCCACCAGAGCGATGTTTGGAGCTATGGTAACTCTTGATGTGATTTGTTTAAAAACGTGTCTCGTAATGCATTGAACCAAGTTGTGTTACTGTGATACTGATGTCCTCTTCTCTTAGAGAAGTCACTTCCAGTGGCTTTTGTTCTTCCTTTTTTTTTAATGTGCAACTCTAAACAGCAGTTGTGACTTGTCTCCCGCCTTTCTTCCCTGCTCACTAAAGTACGTTATCGTGGTGTCCCTGCTGGGATGACTGCCGTAAGGTCTGGTCTGGCAGAAATGTGGCTGATTATTATGACAGAAGAAGGCTTCTTTCAGCTTAGCCACAGATTCATAAAAATACAGCTGCAGGTCATAATTTCCAGCAGTCCTTTGAAAATCTTAACTGCAAAAGCCATGAATGTCAAAAAAATGTTTTCAGACTTATGGGAATTTCTGTACCTACAGTCAGATAAAAGGGAATTTGTCATAATACAGAGCAAATATAGCAAGAGAAAGAAGAGAAGGAGACAGTCTCTCCAAGCTAACTAAAACAAGCGTAGGTTTAATTTCACAGGTAACTTTGGAATTAGACAGGTCAGATGATGTGGACTCGCATGAAAAAAATAACATTTGAGAAATTTGATGTTCGTTTAATGTTATAAACGCCGTTAACGAGATGAGCTGCTATGCCGCGGGTGCTGCACTGTCTACTTGTTTGTGTTGAGTAGCTACTGCTGACAAGATCATGTACACCTTTGCAAGGGGACTGTATCTAGGGCTACAGACTCCTATTTGCAGTTCCTGTTGCCGTATCATTTTGAAATAAAAAAGGTGTACAACTGTGTTCATTGCTCGCTTCTACCTGTGGGGGTAGCAGCAAATGACGCTGTTTGCTGTGGCTGGGTAGCTGCCCTTTTCTATTCAGCCAAGAAAAACAACCGAGAAGTAAATTGATCATGGAAAGGTGCTCTTTCTAGTGAGATTCTGTACACCTTGTGTCACTAAGGAAGAATATGCCTCCGTTTATGAAATCTGTTTTAAATGCGGGAAGCCCAGAGTATCTATAATCAGACAGGACAAAACCAATTGACAAGTTACAGTTACTGAACGTCAGCAAAGAGGTGTATGAGGGTGAACTAAATACGTCTTTTATTCTTAAGGTATTTTTGCCCATGGCTCTTCACGTTAGTGTGATAACTGTCGAAATATGGTTACTGGTCTGGAGGCATGCCTTAAATGACCTTTGCAATAAAAATAAGAAAAACACAAAGGAAACAGGCATAAAAGCAGCATTTTCAGTATTGAAGATTTTGTTTGGTGACAAATGTTACTTATGATATATGACCTTTATTACCAGTTCTGATGCCAAAACAAATCCTGGCTATTCAAAAAGAGAATCTTGGTTTTGAAGCACAGCACTATCATAACTCAAATCCATAAGGTGATTTAAGGAAAAATAATAATACAGGTGGCTGTGAATGACTTACGAGGCAAAGACGATGACATAACGCTGTTACAGTGCTGTACCTTTGTGGGAAATTGATGCTCTGAGTTAGGGAACATCTGCGTTTTTTCCCCTTAAAATAATAGAGTACATCAGCTATTCATTTTCCCTTTTGATATGATAAAAGAGCAAGATACGTTCTTTCGTTACTGCATCCATTTGATTTCCCACCATCTATCTGCCTTAGACCTTTGCCTTGTGCCTCAGATCTATCATGCAGCTTCTTAGGCCAATAAAACTGAGGGAAGTTCTTCTGCAGATTAACACTAAGTGCTGCTTCCTGATTTTCTGGAGCTTGCTGAATGGTGGACCAAACCCAAGTATTTCTACAGGCCCTGCTAGCAAAGTGGAGATTGCAGTCTGGAACTGGACCACAACACTGAGCTGTAAGAAATTGGGAAGCAGTCTGAGTAGTATGACCTCAGATATTAACGCTGTTTTTTTTCTGTCTAGGAGTCACTATCTGGGAGCTCATGACCTTCGGTGGAAAGCCATACGATGGGATCCCAACCCGAGAGATCCCTGACCTCTTGGAGAAGGGAGAGCGGCTGCCCCAGCCTCCAATCTGCACTATCGATGTTTATATGGTGATGGTGAAATGTAAGCAGCTGGAGCTTTTGGTATCTCTGTGCTCACTGTGAGAGGAACACTGTTGTAGAACATTTGCATTTTTAGTTTCTGACAATGCTGGGTAACAGTGCAGGCAGTTTCAAAACAAAAGCTTCCCAAGATACTGTAAATCCCATTTAAATACAGTACGCGCAGTTTTTGCAATTGCAAAGGATACAAATTTAGCCACGAAGGGTTGAGTTAGCTTCTTATCGCTGTCAGATGATATCTCATATTCTGGCTGTGAAGTCAAAATTGTATGGTTGTTATTGTACACCCTTGTCATTTCCATGACAATCGATTTTGATGTTCGGAAAGATAGTATTAAACGTAATTATGGTACATGGATAGTCAGCTGGTGAAGGTTGGAAGGAGAACTGCTGGTTCCAAATATTCAGGAAAGCAAGCATGAACGTGTTATTGTTAGTAAAAGGCCTGATGATTGCAATAGTAATAATAAAAAGTAAAAATAATGTAAGGAATGATACAGAAAGGAGATTTATCATTCTTAGTCCAGTGTAATAATTTATGGATATTTTTACTTGAGCAGAAAAGGAAAACAGCGTGTACTTGGTTTCTTCCTACCCTTTTTATCTCCAAGATACCCACACTAGTGACTGTATTCTCCAAGGCTATGCTTCCAATTTAAAAAGAATTAGGGACAACTCTCTGGTGTTTCTGACTTAATTTAAGGGAGATTAACATACAGCTATCTCATCCATCTTCTGTGGACCTTTCCCTTTTGCCTTGTACACAAAAACACCGCAGGAAAGACAGTAACGCCGGCAGAGGTAAATAAGCCTCCTCCAGACACAGGTAGACTCAGAGCTGCTGGCAGTCCACAGAGCTCACAGTGTGACCACCCGGTGTGACCTAGGAGTTTGGAATGCATTTGGAATGTACGGCATTTCGTCTCTTCCTTTCCTAGCCCAGCCATTTGTTCAAGCATCGAGCACTGCACCGCTTGGTTGTGGTGGAGCAGCTGACCGCATCTATAGTACAAGGTGGCTTCAGTTTGGATGCATGTCGAAATCTGAGAGCTACCCATGTCTTACAAAGTACTGTCCTCAGGGTGCTTCAGAGACTGGGGGCAACGTGACTCCATCGGGCACTTGGGTGAGGTACTGTGGAGGAATTTGGAGTGCAGCGTAGTGCAGTCGAGGCTCTGCATGCCAAAAACAGGCAAGGCTGGAATCGCCAGCACTGCCTGGTGCCTGCCAGCCCCCTGAGGTACTACAGCCAGGTAGCTGTGACAGGGATGGAGAGAAGGATTTGCTTTTCAGCATCAGCTTTCCATTACTGCTGCATACTGATACGAGGACAGCTGACATCTGGTTGTCTCGTGTCTTACCTAGAAAAGAGTTGTTAGCAGTAGCTAATGGATCAGCTCTCCTTCAAATTGCATTCCTACTCTAATGGCAATTCTGTGGGTCTTAATATAGAAGCCCAATATTTACACCATGTCTTGGTGACTTCACAAAGAGACTAGAGCACTAGTAGTGCTTTATTATTTATGAATGAATGTTGCAGATCACACATACAACAAGTCAGGAGTCTTACCGTGTTCAGGCAGATCTGGGAAACAGAAAGGTGCTTGGATTGTCATGGAGCTTCTAACGTCTGAACGGTGCGAGGGGTTCATCTTGGTCACATGCAAAAATACTCCAGTTGACAGGATTTCTAATGAGTACGAAGTAATTCTCAGTGAACAAAAGGAAGTCCTGGCAGATTGACTGTTCTGGAAAGTCACAGCTAGAGGCGCAGATTTAGTCCTGTGATGCTGGAGTGGAGTTCTTTGTAAGTTATATTAACTTTGGTTGTTTTTGCTTTGGTTACTTCTTCAGTTAAAGGCTATGAAGGAGATAAAGCCTGCTTCGTTTTGCCTCCCTGGCAAATGAGAACATGCTCTTGGGAAGCTGCTGATAGAATCTTCCATTAGAAAAAGCTGACACTGAGATAAACTAGTTGCTGGTGGTGACTGGCTGTGCTGCTTGCTTGTTTTGCAGAGAGCTCTAGAAGGGATTGAGGATTGTTGTTCCTAATGAAAGTTTCTGGGAGAACGAAGGACTGCAGGATTGCCCTTGCACAATTAAAATAGCATCTAGTGCCTTATGTGAGGTCTGTGTCAATGACGCAGATACCTGAATGGGAAATTACCTGCAAGGCAGGATGGGAGGCCAGCCATCCCCTGGAACTGTCCAACAGTTCTTTGTAATGTAAGCCACTGTGGAGCAGTAGTTCTGCTAAAGGAAAAAATGTGTGCAATGGTATCTTTGTAATAAACTCACTAGGCTCAGATGAGATCAGGGATTAATTATGTTAGAGGTTGGGCAGATCCATAATAAAAAAAGAGCCCAAATTGACATCTAGATGGGAAAGCCAAGTACAGAAAATTACAAGGCCTATTTTGGGGATGGGGAAAAGGAACTCAGAGCGAATTAAGAAATCTTTGCAGTGTGGAACATTCAGTTTCCTCCAGTCAGGACCAGATGTTTTCCATTTTAGAGGCATCACAAAGTACCACTTGTCCATTTTTCCTGAGCACCTTACTGCGTTTTTTTCTCTAGGCCAGAGCTATCAAGGACACCGTTTCACTTCAGACTTGTGCATTGTTTAAAACTGAAGGCTTTTTCTCCTTGACAAGTGGCCGCTTACTTTGTTGTGTTTGATCTGTCCCCAGGCTGGATGATTGATGCTGACAGTCGGCCTAAATTCAAGGAGCTGGCTGCTGAATTCTCTAGAATGGCTCGAGACCCTCAAAGGTACCTGGTAATTCAGGTAAGCAACTCAGCAACATTAGGTGGAAAAAAAAATAAAAGAATTCTACCTATCAAACCTGCCTGTTAAGGGGATTGCTTTTCAATCTCTTAATTTCAGGGTGCTCTGGATCTTAAGGCAAACAATGACTGACTAATAAAGTAGACTGTTGGCTACTTTTATTATTGCACAGTATGAACATATGCTGCTCTCTGCAGTTTGTAGAGGAGTAAAAGATATTTGAAACGTTAAATGCTGGTCAAGAGGAGCTGGGTATTTCCCACTGCATTAATTTGTAAGTTCAGCTGTTACAAGAGACTCGGGAAAAACTGAGTCTGATAAAATTACTTCATTAGACAGGACATGTTTCACATTCCAAATATCTCTTCCCTTCCTTCCCTCCCTTGTTACAACTGTGTGTAGTCTCATCATCATGTGAGACTTCTTCTCGGGTGATCCCTGCAGGCAATATGGCTGTGTGCTTCTTTAACAGAAACCAGGGTAGCTCCGTGGCCCTGGTACCTCTGCCGTTTTGACTGCCCGTTCTCCCCAGAGGCTGTCAAGACCGACGAGCTTGCTGTGGAGTGGTTAAACCACTCTGTGCACGCTGTAGCGCAGCCAGCATTCCCTGCTGTGTTCCACATGTGGTACAGTAGTTACTGAGGAGTGGGAGGCCACCGGTATTTCGTGGCACCAAGCAAAGCACAGCCCTGATTTGCCTTTCTAGCTTGTAGATGCTGTTTCAATAGAAACAAACAAACAAAAAACCCTTATCCTTGTTGCTGTTGTTACCTGGTTTGGTTTTTATTGCTTTCAGCTGTGTTACATTCTGCAGTACCTTCCCTATGGATGAGAGGGAAATTTACCCTCTCAAGTCCCTAAAAACACAAATGAAAATAAAGCAAACATCCAAACACAGCAGTTACCCCATTATTTTCCCCAAAATGTGAGACTAAATAGCTGAAATATTTCACAAAATACATCAGACTTTGACAGAATTTGGGGCAGAAACTGAGCTTGCATGGGAAAAAGAGAAAAAAGAATAAAAGATCAATCACAAGAATGCCAAAAAAATGACTTTGCTTGATTTATGCAGTTATTCCCTTTCTGTCATCGTATTCCCAGTAAAAAATTCAAAAGGCATGATGTATGTGTGGTGCTTTAGAACAAACAAAGCGGCGTGTGTGGTCCCTGCAGCCAGGCTGTCAGGGCATGAGGACGGCTGAAGTTCCCTGGTGGGAAATGAATCCATCTCTTCCCTGTTTTCCTCTCTCCATACAACCTATTCAGGGAGACGATCGCATGAAGCTCCCCAGCCCAAATGACAGCAAGTTCTTCCAAAACCTTCTCGATGAGGAAGACCTGGAAGACATGATGGATGCTGAAGAGTATCTTGTTCCTCAGGCCTTCAACATTCCTCCTCCCATCTACACTTCTAGGACAAGAATTGATTCCAACAGGGTAAGAGTGAGCTCTGACAAAATACTGGTGGCTATTACAAAAGCACAGGTGAAGATTTAAGTGCACTAATCACACACAGGCGAGAGTTGCCTTGGGAATTACAAGCTCCCATTGTTAGGGAGTATGACTGTAAAAATGTTGTCACTGGGTTTCCTGTTCATTGTACCCCAGTGAATTCTAAATTAATGGCTGAGCCTTGAGTGAACAAAGGCTCGACTTGAACTGCCTGTCCTGAAAGCACAGCTGAGGCCTGTGCAGTGAGCAGTGTTGTTTCTCCGTTGTGTACTGGGCCAGCCAGGAAGTACACAGCTCTCATTCTCCATCCCTGCAATCCTTTCGTCTTGACAGGGCTGGCACTGATATGACTGAGGGCAGCTGGAATGTACAGATAATGCTGCTCCTGTGCCTCCAGCCAGAGCTCAGGCCCAGCCCCTTCCCCTGTTTGTGTGTGATGCTTTCAGGGCCCTCCTGCACAAGCGTGTGTTGTTGTGGCTGAATGCATCACAGCTATTGGCACGCTGATGTCTGTAACATCCCTGCTAGGGAAGGAAATGCTGTTCATTCTGTAGGTGTAACGGGCACAGAGAGGATTCAGGTGGAATTCGCCTCCTGCAACTGCAACTGTCTGGAAGATAGCGATGCAATCTGAGCTCTGACCTGGACATCCCGTGGGCGATGGCTGCTGCCTGCTCTGGATGTTTACAGTGGGATAAGTCGCTTTCTGGAGGTGTCTCTGTGCTCTCCCTACTGACAGCTGCAGAGCAGTCTCACCTGGTGAGGTCTGGCGAAATGAATCCTGTCCTAAATGCCTCAGTGCCACAGCAGCCCTGCTGCAGGTGGAACCTGAGTACGGGTTTCTTGAATTCCTCTTAAATTCACTCCGGAGTTCCCTGTCTGCAGCTCTGACCTCTGCCCATTGCTGGCTCTGTTTTTTTTAGCAGTCTAGGTACTGCACCTTCTCACAAAACAAATGGTCAAACAGCATCACCGATGCAAGGACATTTGCACAAGCATCACGGGGACCGAGCAGTTGGGGACTTTCCTTGTTCAGCCGGGTTTTTCCCTCCATGCTGCTTTTAGTGGAAAGTCTCAATTTGAAACACTTGGGCGCAGTTTCATTGAAATTATGGTATTTACTCCTCATGGTTTAGAATCCTTTTGGACATTTCTCCATAGTGCAGATAGTCCCAAATTCACACCCTGGTCTGAACTGATTACGCCATGTGTGGCAAGGAGGGGGTAAGCGAAAGACTCGGGTGTTGAAACCAGGTCAGTATTCGTGCTCTGATGTGCTCTACAGAACGTTCTGTTGCTTCTCCTGGGTAAATAGGAGCTTTTTTGTCTTCCTTATTGTAGAAGAGCAAACTTTAAAGAATATCCAATCAATTCTTAAGAAAATTGCTGCTTTGGTCTTTGGAAGAGCCTTGGTTGTAGTCCCACTGGCTAAGGTGGGTTCACACAGCACTTTGCTTGCATCGCTAGGCGGCCGGGAAGAGGGGGATGGTGCGTGATTTAGCAGGGAGCAAGGAACTTCCCTTGTATTGCAGCAAGAGTTTTTAGGGCTGACACTGATCTGAAGTCAGTCAGTTTTACTCCCAGCTGTCTCTGAAGAAGTTCTGTTTCCTTTGCTGCCAGTTCCAAGAAAGAATTGACAATAGTTACTTTCCAGAGCTGCTCACTTGCACACTCCTGTGAATCACTGTGGCTTAGTTTTACACAGCAGAGTACTGCCACCTACACCAGCACAGGGTAGCCAGTGTGCTCACCGGGACACTCATGGCATGCAAACCCAGGAGTTAGTTACAATTATTGTGTGAAAATTCAGGGAACTTTCTCACAGCCTTTGTCCAGCCTCCAGCCACGCTGTTGGATTGTCTCTGCTTGTACAGAGACCCCTGGAAGCCGGCTGAGCTGAAGAAAGAGACCCCGTGCCTTCATTTTTCCCACGCAGAGAGGTTCCGTCACATTCTTGATGTGATGTCTCCCCTCCGCAGGTCACAACTTCCCCTCTTGGTTTGAGACTGTGATCTTGTCCTACTAAAGTCAGTGGGAGCTTTCCTTTGCAATTCCATTTAATGACAGTGGCAGTTCTGTATCCTTCTTTCAGTAACTCCTACCGCTGGGATTTTTTCTCTAGCATCGTATGACAATCTAACACTTACAGAAATGTGGAATTACCGTTTTCAGACTCTGAACCAAGTCCTCTCACCCAGGTGACCTCACAGACAGCAGCTAGGCGACAGAAAGCTCACATTCAGCTCAGTGTGTCTGCACTCTTCCATCCTTGTAGTGTTTTTTTTTTTATTGTAGGAGCCTGTTCATAGAGGGGTAGGTCTTCAGGCAGAAAGAAGAGGTGGGCAAAGAAGCTGCTGTTGAATGCCCAGCTGATTTACAGTAGGACTTGCTGGAGTCACTGCAGACTGACTGCTGTCCTGGAACAGGATTAACCTGTGTGATGTAAGAGGCTTGTGCAGTGTCTCAGATGAGGTTTTGTTTGCCAGCAGTCCTGCATCTCCTGAATGCACTGCTGGTACTGCTGTGCAGTGCTGTGCAGGAAGGCCACGCAGCACGAGGTTGCTGAGAGGCTTGGGGCCAAGATGGAAGTCCCAGAAGAGCTTCACACTCCTGGTTTATTTTGTAGAGAGGTTTTTTCTGGGTGAAGTACCTTTGTGTCCTCTCTTTACAGAAAGCTACATACCTGCCCGCTGTTTTTGTAAACCACTCCAGTTCTTGGTACGTTACCAGCTGCTCCGCTGAAGATGAGTGTTGATTTAAACCAAAATACGCAGTACCTCCTGTAAGGTAACAGTACACTCACTGTACCTAGAGGATTTCAGCTGCAAGAATCACAGAGAGCTGAAGTGCAGCCAGACCTCTCTACCTGCAGTTGTCTGATTATGTCTTTCTTTGTGTTTCCTTTGGATAGTTAGTGATTTATGCTTGTTTGGTGTAATGAATGTTAATACTACACAAAGTCATTACGGTACTGCTGCAGCCGTAAATGCCAAATGAATTGATACAGCTGAGGTAGTTTGTGTTCACTGCGTCTGGCAAATTAAATTTTATGGGGAAATTGCCAGGCAATTTGGTGAAGTAAAACACAAGAAACTACATGATCTTCATGTCATGTCAGAGATGAGAAGCCTGAAAGATGCTGCATTCCCCATCTTAGTTGTTCTGATCGGCGTGCAGGTGAAGAAGGAGCGGGTTGTGCGATGGCAGGGTGTGGTACTCCTCCTCCCAGGGCTGTAGGCGAGCCTTCTGGCAGCAGTGAGGAAGCAGTGCCATCACTGTGGGCCTCCTCAGACTCGAGCTTCAGAGGCCTGAGAAAGGGCATTTGCTTTCTAAGGAGGGCAGAGAAGCTTCTCTAGGTTGATCTCGGTCCTAAATCCTTGCAGCTTTTGCCTAAGGGAGGCACCGCTGGGCCAGGTGTGCATAAAGCAGCATCTGCCTTTCCACCTCCATGCTTTTGGGTATGAGTCAGCAGCACAGAGCTTCAGCCCTCAGAACACTGGAAAGAGGGAGACCTGTGGGCGAGTTTCCAGCTCCATGGGAAGTGTCCCATCCTTCTTCCTGCAGGGATTTGCTGAATTTACTGATGAGATTTGCTGAAGGTGCAAGGCTCAGGCACAGCTTCAGCACTTGCATCGCACCCAGCCTGGCTTTGTAGCAGTATCTCCTTTGAACCTGTGCTGCCAGGAACAGAACCTTGCCCACACGCTGAGCCACAGCAGTGCCCTCTGTTGTGAAGTCCATCCTGAGACTGATACAGTTTTGAAACAAAAATTAGCATCCTAAGCTAAATTGAATTCTTTCATGGCACCTGAAGTCTTCAGTTGCAGTTTCAGCTCTTTGGCTTTTTCCAGCTTTTATTTTCCGTTGTCTAGAGCTATTCTAGAAATACGGAGTTGTAGAAGCTCTGTGTTTCTGAGAGATAAGCTGAGTCCTCGGCAGTGTTTCCATGAGCACGGTACCCCAGTCAGTGCTCTAGTGTCCTACATTCACAGCCATTAGGTGATTCATTCAGGTATTTGTAACGAGTACCATCCTGGGTGCACAGAGATAATAGAAATACAGAAAGCACTCCGTGTACCCTGTGGTGCTTTTTGCTGTAAATCCTTGGCTAATTCCTACTGAAAACTGTCCATACTGTTTATTACTCATTGATGCCGTCTGTAATGTTATTCCATATGCTGTGCATCATGGAATGCCTGCCAACCCTGCAACTAAACACCACGCTAGTTTTCTAGGATAGAGGTTTAATTCATGTGTCCAGGGAGACTGTTCTGCTTGGCTATAGCAGAGTGCGGTGTGCCAGAAGGCAGCTCTACTTCCCTGAGTAGCGTCTGGTACGCCACAGCAGCAGTGCTGGTGATGTCTCACAGTGGAACATCTGTATGTGAAAAAACATTCCAGAGGGAGACCCTTAGGATCAATTTGAGCTGGTTTCTGCATTTGAAAAGTAGCCGTTTTCAAACATAGGATTGCAGAGAAGACATTTATTTCACATCAGTGTGGCATCTTTCCTTCCAACCTTATCATGGACGTAGCAGCTGGGCACCCAGCGAGATGGCTACAAGAACTAAGGGACTTTGGTTAGGCTCTTAAGTAACAAGGCTGAATCTCTTAGGTGCTGGATCAGAGCTGAGGCCCAATTCGACCTCCTGTACAGCCTGAAGCACAGCACACCTGGAAGGCGGGGGGCTGCAAGCAGCACCCTCCTCAGTTAGAGCTGGAAGGAGGGATGTTGGAGAGCAGAGTCCGGAGGGGCGCTCCCCAGTGGGCCAGCAGAGGTGAGCCTGTGTGAGGGCACTGTCCTTGCAGATGGGGAAGGCTAGCAATTGGCCATAGCTTCCTTTCTTTTAGCAAAGAAGGCGGCAGGAGGGACTCGTGATTTGTTTGCGATTCTCTTTGTGTCCAGAGCTTTGTCAGCAATCAGCGTTTGCCTGGCACTCGCTACTTTTTCTGTATGAAAAAGCCGTTCATTGTCCCTGCCCAAGCTCTCGAGCGAGCTCTTTCTCCAAACATGTCCTGGCCGTGTGGGGCTGCTAGCAGTGTCAGTCCTTCATCCCAAAGTCAACAGATAATTTATGTGGAGAGATACCAAAGGTAGATGGCGGCATACAAGTATTTTGTCAAACCTTCAGGTGTGCAATCAGCCAGGGACTCTTGTCTCTTAATTTCTGTGCAGAAATGCTGTTTGAGGTGCAGTTTGTCTTTTCAAAAGATTGTCTTGATTGTATCATTTGGGATGGAAAATACATCACCGTGTAGAAAAGTGTCACTGGGCATTTAGCGCTGCCTCTTAGGCGGGGTTTGGATCCTGCTACTGTCCGTCACACGCCTTTTTTGTGCTAGATTAAGGAGCCGCCAGTTGCCATAAATCTATTCTGCCTAAGGGGCTGGGAGGGACAGCACACTTTGTAGGTGTTTGTTGTTCAGGCAGAACGGCCTTGAGGTCTGCTTTGTGTTAGGTGTGTTGGTGGTATTTGCCATCCCTCTGCTTCTGCAGTATCTTCCCAAAAATAAAAACAAAATCTTTCCTTAGGTTTGGTGCTTCTCACCACAGTGTCAGGCTGGTTTCTGTGTGTGATTCTTCTTTCCTTTCTGTCCAATTTCTTCAATTGGTTCTCCTTAAAATCATAAGGTGATCAAAAACTTTCTGAAAACGTTAGTCCTTCTGTTGCCTCAGTACATGTTGTGTATTTTCCTAGTAGAGTCTAGTTACCAGCATATGAGATGCTTCAATTGCTGCCATCAAATCTTCAGAGTAAGGCTGGAAGCCTCACCAAGCTCCCTTTGAAGATCTCACATTCCCGTTTTCTGCTTCCGTAAGTTTTAATGACATCCTGGTGGTGGGCAGCTCCTGCCTGTCCTGCTCTGCCTTCTGCATTACGAAGGTCTCAGCAGCTGTTAGCGTTCTCTGGGTGTCGAGTCAACCATCACAAGCGTTTTACCTACTGTAACGCTCTTCTGCTGGGAAGTATTCTACAAAGTCTTTATAAGGTTGTCTGCTTCTAGTCTTTGGTGGGTATGTAGAGAGCACCAGGCCATTTTTGTCCGTGAAAAGCAGGGCTAATACCAGAATGGCAGGGTGAGGGAAATGGGAAGAATAAACATGCACAAATGCACTGTAAAATACAGTAGATGGAAAATTATTTCAGTGTTCATAATTCACATGAAAAAGGAAAGCTTCTCACAAAATCCGTATATTTAGAATGTATTAAAATACCTTTTTAAAGCATACTAAGCTTGCTAGGGAAAAAAAGCAGAAAATTCATATGAAGGACTGAAAGAGAATAGATGATGGCTGGCTCTTGACAGAGAAATCTCTGAAAGTGTTTTACGGCAATTAGTCTCATGCTTTGCAGCCAGCCCGGCTGAAATCAGTGCTGTCTCTCAGGGACTAAGCCCGCCTCAGCCTGAATAGATTATCAGGACCAGCCTCTTTCAGTGCCTCGTGGTTTTGCAGGTCAAGTGCCTTGAAACAAGAATTTTCAGTGTGTTGGCTGTTTCCTGTCAAACTCAGGCTCCTGGATACCGTCATGCAGAGTCAGGCTATCTCGAAGTGTGGGGTGGCATTTGGGGTTGAATGTGCCCTTTCTGCCAATTTCGTACATGTTTAGAAGCAGCTCACGAGCTCACGGTGCTCTGGGGAGACCCGCTGCAAGTGCCCCCTCGGTGCAATCAGCAGAAGAGACAGGCACTGTCTGTTGCTTCAGACCATGATGTATGGCATGTGAATTTACTGAGCTTCAGTACGAACTGGTTTAAAATCAGGCAGCATCTGCTTAATCCGTGAATAGCTGCTGGCTGCGTTAGCAGTCAGGAGAGCTCACAGCTGATCCATTTTCTTCCCCACAAAAAAAAAAGTCAATAGATATAAAGAGAATAAGTAATAAATATTTCTGCACTGCACTGATGAGGCATTCTTGGAAAAAAGCAAGCTAAACAACTCTACATAATTCAGTAGTTGGAAAAAATGGACTAGAAGTCAGGAAATAATTATGAGAGCTGGGAGAAAACGTTCCTTCAGTGACTAGGTTTGAAACAGAAACTGTTAGTGAAGAACGTCCGCCCTTGTGGAGCTGTGTTTGTGGGTGAAACAATAACCACACCTGAGGACACAAGGGCTGTGGGTGGGGGAAGCAGGCACAGAGCTGTCCCTTAGCCACCGCCTGCCCGCGCTGGGGGAGAGCACCGGAGAGCATCGCCCGCTGCGGCCCCTGCGAGGGGACTTGGGAGGCTGCGCGGGGAGCAGAGGGTGCAGGGGGACACGGCGTGTCCTGGGCCACACACTGTGCTTTGTAACCAACGTGCAGCGGGGTGCGTGCCAGCCCAGCTTAACATGCCTTGTGTTAGCCAGAGCGAAGAGCGTGCCCTTCTAAGTTAAACGCTGGGGTTTGGAAGGGGGGAGGAAAAATAATTGTGGAAGCTATAAAAAGACTCTTCCAAAGATGCAGTGGAGAGGTGGGAGGAGGCACAGATGAAGTTTAGATTTAGAATGTTAAAAAATGATTATTTTATCCAAATCAGTTGGATGGTTATTTCTTGTGGAGTATTATTGCCACCAGAACCTCAGCCCTGCTCTAAATCAACTCAGCATTTCATCAAGAAGCCTATTCTTCACTATAAGAGACCCAGAGTGCACAATTATGGGTTTCTTTTCCCCCTTGCATAATAAAATTGGGAGATTATCATCAAGTTTCTATTCAGATTTTAGGGAGGCTTTTTTATTTTATTTTTAAAACCCATCTTTGTCTGTAAGAGCTCCCTGCTCAGGCCAGCATGCAGTAATGATAACTGCTGTAAAGGCTTCAGTGGAGATGTGCTCTATTTCATTCTCAATGAGGGCTGATGGCATTTTGAGAGGCTCAGAATATCCTTTGATTACTGCAGAAAACAGACTGGGAAAGATGGCGATGCAGTGCACGGCATAGGAGGGGGCTGCTGCTCAGAGTGTTGCTCATCAACTTTCTTTTGTGTNGGGTTTTTTTTTTTTTTTTTTTTTTTTTTTTGGCCTGCCATGTCGCAATCACAAATCATGGCACTGCTGTGGGTTTGACGTCCCATGCCCCATCCGTTCCCTGTTTGGGGATTTGAAGCTGGAGGTTTGCACAGAAAAGGAGCTGCCACTGCTCCTGCGTTGTGGGCAGGTGCTGCAGGGTGAGCCCCTCTCCCCCAGGGAACGTTGCATCGTCTCTTGCAAATGGCTGGGAGTTGGCCCCGTGTTAGAAGGTGCCGTTTGCTGCAGAGCGCCTTGGAGCATGTATTAAAAAAAGGAGTGACAGAAAGCCACTCATGGGTGACAGGATGGATATGGCAGTAAAAGAGATTGAAGGAGAAAGACAGACACATGCAAGCTGCCTCTCTTCCTGCTCTCCTGTCTGCTTGACACTCGCAGTGCCTTCATACAGAATAACAAGGGAAAGGAATTTTTGCATATTCGCTCTTGTGTCGCGCTTGTATCACATTACAGACTGTGCCAGCCAGACTGTTTGCCAGCCTTCTGCAGGTCGGACAAACCGAGGTTCTCGAGGTTTGGAGGACGGGAGGGGGTATTTTCATCAGTCTTCTAATGTTTGACTCCTTCACTTGGCAAGCTTTTAGACAGAAGAAGGATGGTGTATGTCTGGTATTTTCCAGTAATAGCACAGGAAATAGTCTGTGCAATATGTAGGGATCTCATTTCCTATACCACTATGCCAAGAATGTTTGGCATGTTTTGTTCATGATTTATGCCATTTACTGTTCCAGTCTGTACCACATTGCTCCTAGAAGGCTGCGCTGAAATTTGGGCATCCTGCTGCTCTAAAAGAACCTGTAAGTCTGCGACCAGGAAGGTGTTACCTGTGAGTCATCTGCAGCTGTGAATGAAGTCTGCACTGAACTGCATCTGTCACCAGTGACGTGTCTGTACTGATGCTGAACAAGTTCAGGGATGTCTGAAACCCACCATGTTGCCCAGACGCGCTCTGGCACGTTGGTTACCATGCAGGCGGCCTCCCTGAGCTCACGCCGCCTGCATGTTAGACCTTTTTTCCTGACAAAGAGCAGGCAGAAAAAACTTCTGTGCAGCCTTTTCTGCAAGCGTTCTGCGGTAGGGACAAGGTATGGAGCAGGTGGGTGAAGGAAGCAGCGCAGACATTAGTGTTCCCAGAACTTGTTCCAACCATACCTGCAGGTGGCAATCCTTGTAGGTATCACCAAGGATCCTCTGGTTTGCCTCATGCTCCAGACTTCCCATATTTGGGAACGAACAGTGGGAAACTTTTATACAAAACTGTGTTTCCCTGATGCAGAAGAAATTACAAAGCTCCCATAGTCTGACGGGTGCTCTCTAGGTCAGCACAGGTGTGACCGAGATGCTGATAGCTGCCCATTCCTGTCGTAGTCAGATGTAATTTTACATGTGCCCTGAGACATGCTTGAACACACTGAGCATGCAAAATCCAGGCACCCTCAGGTCCCGCAGGGATCACCAAGGTGGCATCCACGCTGCCTGTGCGCCAGCTCTTTGCCTGCAAGGGAGCCACCGGGTGGGGTCAGCTGCTGCTGTCCGGCCTTTCCTTTAACAGAGGTTCCCTGAACCGTCAGGGTCCTGACCTGAGGAAGCAGCGTGAGTTCAGGTGGAGCAGCTGATGCATGTGACTCTGCAGGGGTAAAGGTGAGTGTTGTGCTGCATTTGTCACTCCAAGCTGCGCATTTCTTTTTATATGCGACCCTGCTCTGAGCAGGGGCTAGGACCAGACGTCTCTAGAGGTCCACAAGGCTTGCTAGCCATTACTGTACAAACAGCATTTCATTCCTGTGTAGCATTACACAACGATTTCGCAGCTCATGTTTTCTTGCCTTTGACTTTCACGTCAGAAACGTTTGCTCTCGGAGGCAGGGCAGAGTAAGCTGTTGGCTCAGCGGTCAGAGGACAGCAGGACTGCTCCTGAGCAGAGGGGGCTCTTCCTCTGGTGCTCTTTCCTATTTGAACTTCAGATCAGCCGCAAATATCAGGCGGCTCCCTTGAAATGTAGCTGGCGTTTGCTCAGGGCTGGTGGGACAGCTTGGCGTGGTACGCTCTGCCCACAGCCCCACCGCAGCACCCCCGGCGCACCGCTCGGATCCACCGGCATAAATCAGCTGTCCTCCTTCCCAGTTAACTGCTGCAGTCCTGGGGCCTGCAGCAAGATCTGCACAGCCTGCTGTGGTAGGAGGCTGCAGCGTGGTCACTTGAGCCAGGATATTTGATTTGGTTTTAAATCAGATAAACGTGGTTTGACTTGGTTTCAGATCAGGTAAGGACGAAAGTGAGTTATTTCTAAGCACAGCCTGGAACAGAAATGGTACAGAGCAGCGCAGCAGAGCTCCACCAGAATAGGATGGATTCCTGAATCTTGGAGCACCAGATGCCCCTGGGCAACAGATGGAGGGAGTGGGAAAGCTGGGTGCTTTGCTCCTGCCTTCTGGTGTGGTGCTTTCTGTGTACAAGAGCAGATGGCAGTGAGAGGGAGCTGGGTGCTCCTGTGACCAGGTGCGCTGTGTGTGTGCTTTACTAAAGCCTTGCCTTTAGTGAAGAAACGTGGTTCAGTCACGTGAGCTTAGCAGCCTACTTAAGAACAATAACCAGAAATAACTGTGCAACCCTACCAGACGTGTGCGCGCACCTCGGTGGGTGCAGGGCAAGCAAGCTCCATGGGCACGAGGGTGCTGCTGGACGGCTGCACTAGCGAGCGGCTCAGGGAGGTGCCAGGTCCTGCTGGAGAATGCAGCTGTCACCTGAGTGGCACTGAGCCCCTACTGCCCCCAGTCCCACAGCAGCATCGTGTCACCCACCTCCATCGTTCCCTCCCCGAGACCTTCAGCGGCTCAGCCTGGGAGAAGGCTCTGCTCCCTTTGGGACTGTGCAGGTGACCTGCGGCACGGGCAGGGGGAGCAGCCCTGGTGCCATTCTCCGGGCGTGAAGCTGGGCTGAAGGAGGAGAGGCAAAGCAGAGGCTGTCACACAGCTGCGCAAATGTGAGCAGCAGGACCCAGCTCGGCTTTTGTTTCACTACAGTGTAATGTGCAGCCAGAAATTACTGCGTCCCTGCTGTAAAGGAGGAGATGCTCGCTTTTGGCAGGCTTTAGAAGCAAGGAATTGGAAAATGAAGTTAATGAATAGAAAGCAATAACACAAGCCAGTGTTCACCGAAGTGTTATTTGCCTCTCCTTTAGCAAGGCTCATTTTACACACGCATTAGCTGTTACAATAGCGGACGTGTCACTGGTGTTTGATACCGAAGGGCCTTTAAAGAGGCTGTAGGGCACATTTGCTTGGTTTTTTTATCTTTTCTCCCTGATACTATGTTTGTGCTGAAAATTCAATCTTGTAGCATAGAGAATGAAATCTCAGGCATTTCTGGTTAGTGCTGCTCACAGGCACTTGGAGGATGCTTAAGAGTTTAGATGGCTGTGTGCACTCTGGAGCTAACAGATTTAATGCATGTGGCACTATCAAAAGGGGATAATTATTGATTTTTTTTTTTTTTTAATACTATGCAAGTTGAGACTTTTTAATGAGGCTTATGGAGTTAGGTTTTTGAGCACCCACCCTGTGAAGCCCCTGTCCATCATTACAAGCTAGAGATCATGATCATTCAGGTCAGAATTTCAGCATCAGAAATCCAGAAACCTGGGTCCTCCCAGTAAAGGAGCATCAGCTCTTTTTAAAAGATAGTGTTTTAAATGCAGAAAGAACAGAAACAGGAAAAAAAAAAAAAGCCAACAACAACAACAAAAAGAAATAAAGAACAAAGTAAACTGGATCACGCATACAAATCAAGCTATTTAAGCTTTTCTTGCTATGATCCAGATGTATTTTCTGCTCACAGCGCGATTCACGTACTGACCAATACAAGTTGGCTGGGGCTTTCAGTACTTATCTTGGAAGCCCACAAAACGATGACATCACATTGCAATTAGCAGGCAATTTGAAGACATTTAAACAATTATATCACATTTTCAGCCCCACTAATTGGCACTGCAGCTGTTTTCTTTGCCTCCTTTTTTTGGAACAGCAGTCTCAGGGTATTAACTCATGGGGGGAAAAACAGCAGAGGATTAAAAAAGGGTGCAGACACCTGTGGTTTTGGGAAGAGCCAAGCTGTAGGGTTCTGTGGTAAGAGTGTTGCAGGACAGCTATGTTTAATACAGAGCTAAAGGGAAGGCATGAAGAAAATACCATGACGGTGATCTCAGCTGGCAGGTCGCTGACTGGGGAGGGTCTTGCCAGCACAAATAGTAATAAATGCATTAATGCTAGTCCTTTCTCTGCTGATGTCTTCGGACAGGGCTGTTCTAAGCGGGCATGTTATTATGTTGTTGTGCTTGCATAGTGTGTATTTAAAGGTCAGAACCACAGCCAAGAAGATCTAAAGATAGGACAGTGGGTTTTACCCTTCTGTGGTGAGGGTGGAGCAACGCACGTCCACAGAGAGATGATGCGGCCATCCGAGAAGAGGTATTTTTAATGTTAATCATCTAAACTTCTACTGGCAAAGGTGCATAGCCCTTGGTATCAAAGTCAAGCCTGCTGACAAAAGACTTGCTTGCCTAAGTTGCCTTTAAGAGATCACTGTGGGCTGTGTACTAAAAGCAGCTGGAGACAGCCATCCCCTTATTCACCCAGAATCAAAGAACCACAAGGTGAAACTCTGAAAACAGAAAGATGTAAATTAAACGTGTAAATAGCGCTTGTGTGGTACTGAACAGAAGAGGAGCAGTTATGCTCACTTGTTCGTCAGTGCCTGTGGACGGTGGATGCATGGTCTTCGTTTGGGCGGCAGCAGACTCTGCTGACCTGCATGCAGTACTGACGCAGTGTTGCCACGGCTCTTCTTGCTCTGTGCCATCAGAGGTCTGCAGCCACCATGGAAACCTGGGGAAGGAAACTCCGAGTCTCACAGCCTGTGAGAGGGAAGGAAGGGAGCTGGGGGGGCTCTACAATGGAGAAAGTGTGTCTCTCACTGGCCTTTGCTTTCTGCTCTTTTGCCAGCCACCACTCCGTGGTTCCCAACCATCCCTGTACTTACCAGTGCCAGCTTCTCCAGCATCACTTTGCTTGAGAGCTTCTCAGCTCTTCTTCCTCCTCCTCCCTGGGCACAGTCAGGGGCTCACTGACACTGCAGGCAAGATCCTCTCCTGCATTTTTTCCTTCCAGCACATCATTTCCCTGGGGAAAAGCACGTATGGAGCGAGTCCTGCCCTGGTTTTGCAAGCAGATGGTGCAGATACAGCTAACAGAGGTTTTCCTGCGCTTTCATATTTTGCAACCTGGACCTGTTTGTTAGAAGGTCAAAGCGTGGCTGAATACAGGTGAATTTTCATGAAAAGGGACAATAGTGTACCCCTCACTAGGGCTCGCCCACCACATTGGCACCTCAGACAAAAGGTGCTAGATCTGAGTAACAAAATGACCGAGGGAATATTTCTGTTACTAGCAAACGAGCACATTTGTGATCACCTGAAACGGGTCTTCAGGCAGGCAGCCAGCAAGCCTTTAAAGAGGTTCACTGTGAAGGTTTTCCCTGATGCAGACACTTCAGTTAAACCTTCCTTTGCCAGGGAAGATACTGGATAGTCACCATCGTCTCTTTAGTGACGTTTTGGCAACGACTTTGTAAGGGAGAGGCTGGCTGTGATACATCCCATCCTCATGGTGTGCATCTTCCCTACCTGTAATTTCAGAACAGTTCTTGGCATCGATGTGTTTCTGAAAGAGATTTTCATGAATACAACATCTTCTAAAGTGAAGTGTTCTCAGTGTGGTCAGATTTCTTATCTGAAGCAGTATATTTTTTTTCTCATTTGTCTCAAGTTTAGACCTTATTATTGTTTGTTTGTTTGTAATACTGGCTTTTTTTTCTCCACAAACTTGGAGGTAAGGGAAATACAATGAAATTTTGGAAGAAAATGGGAAACAACGTAATTATGAAGAACAGATCTTGAAATCTAAAACACAGCATTTTGGCAGTAGAAAAATATGATTTTCCTCCAAAAAATCGGCATTTGCTCAATGAGAAACAGGTCAGTTCTGAGCAGCACTGATACAGCCTCTGTGCTCATGACGTTAAGGCAGCTGAAGGTCCACACGGCAGTGTAAGATGGTTCCAAAAAAAAAAAAAAAAAAAAAAATAAAGATCTCCACATGGATGCATTCACATAGAAGCTCTGGAATTCTCCATAAAATCTGTTGGCATAGGATGCAGAGCTAACGTTAAAGGGGTGATACTTGTTGAGAGCAGGACCACAGCACACTGGGAAATGGAAATCCAGGGATGCTGTGCTATTTGAGTTTACCAAAGCTCTTGAGGATTGTTTTCCCAGTGGTGTTCGAACTGGCTGTGACAGTCTAATGACAGTTCTGCCCTCCTCTCTCCTGCTTTGTCCCCAGGAAAGGCAGCCCTGCTTGGAGCTAGGCGCTTTCTGTGCTTCCTGCCCTGTATTTTCTCTGCAGTGAGTGCACCGTCTGCCATTCTGTCTGTACGCTCTGCTTTTACAAAAACGAGGAGATGTTTGCAGCCAGTAGAGCTGCCAGCAGGTGTAACGTTGGGACTTGCCCTTGCGCACCCCTGGTAGCCCTCCCTGAGGCAGGCGGGCACACAGCTTCTTGGCATCAGCGAGACGTTTGCCATCATTGATGTCTTTGAATTTTGGATTCACAGGGGAAATCAGATGTGTGTGTTCCTGCCATTAGCTCATACAGCTCATGTGACTTGTTTCATTCGTGTGTATTCGTGTGACCTCTTACTATGTATCCATCATTCCATTTTTCTTTCCTATTAGAGTGAAATTGGACACAGCCCTCCTCCTGCCTACACCCCTATGTCAGGAGTAAGTATTCCACACTCACCCTTCGTCCTTCAGGTTTTCCTCCTTCCTTCACTACCTGTTTGCTGTTTCCACCCCCGTATTCCCACATAAACAGCTCAAAAGCCAACAGTGAATGCAGTGTGTGCGTGTGCAGGCCATCAAACAGGGATCTCTGGACTGGGCAGGCGGGTGCTTTGCTGGTCCACAGCAGGGCCGGTGCTGCTGCCGACCCCACAGCTCTGGCAGGAGAGCCACAGGAGCCGCAGGCGTGACTTGCTGTTGAGTCCTGCTCCCCTTCGGAGCCTCCCTTCTCATGCTCTGCTCTTTCTCAGCAGAACCAGTTTGTGTACAGAGATGGCGGCTACGCTGCGGAGCAGGGGGTGCCGATGCCATACAGAGCTCCTGGCTGCATCATCCCAGAAGCCCCAGTTGCTCAGGGGGCCACGGCAGAGATGTTTGAAGACGCCTGCTGTAATGGCACGCTGCGGAAACAAGTGGCCACGCTGGCCAAAGAGGACAGCAGCACCCAGAGGTACAGCGCCGACCCCACGGTGTTCATACCTGAGCGGGTCATCCGGGGAGAGCTGGACGAGGACGGCTACATGACGCCGATGCGAGACAAACCTAAAACAGGTAACGGTTTCTTCTTCCAGAGGAGATTCCAATCTAGTATGACTGTGTTCTCTCTCCTTCTACATCAGCAGCTTTTCACCAAAAATGTGTTTATCAACCTAGCCAGCAAGACTGAGACGTTATGATCTGGTTAAAATTTCTTTGCAGGGGGATTCCCTTTTCTTTGCTTGATTTTCTGCTTAGGAAGCTGACTGTGCCATACTGTCAGGTTTGGTATTCCCCCTTTTATGTTTTGTTCCTAGGAAGGAACAAGAGAGAGGAATGAAAAAGGAAAAAAAAAAAAAAAAAAAAGGCAACAAACATTTATGCTTTTTCCAAGAAAAGGATCTTTCTTTGGTCAGCCATAGTCTTCACTTTGCTTTGTTTATTGATCTTCCTCACTGTCATGGCACGATGCTTGGTAAATGTCACGCTGAACGCGTCGCAGAACCGATACACACGGTTGGCATTTCATACCCAAGAGAAGTTTAGGACTGAAAGAACACAATGTGCTTCAGAGAGACCATCACTGCAAGGTGAAGTCCGCCTAGATTCGCGGCAGCTCAGTGCTACGCTTCCCACCTGGCCTTCATTCTTTTCTTTCGCTTGAAATCGTGACAGCTGTCAGTTGGCTGTAAGGGAAAGTGCCGTTAGTAATTTGGTTTCAAACATTTGCATTAGCTTTAAAGAAATTAATTAATGCAAATGTAAACGCCGACTAACTACTGGGTTTGCTTCAGAATTCGGAAGCTGCTTGCTCATGGTGTTACATGGTGGAAATGGAGGGAGTCCTGGGGCTGACCCAGGGCGCAGCAACTGTGGGAGCGTGCTCGTGGCTCTACACGTCAGCAGCCGGCCTTGCACTGAGGGATTTGGTGCTGTGAGTTTGTGTCACTGTGGGCCTATGCATACATTCCCATACAGGTTCACCCCAGGGAGCCCTGGAGTTGTACGGGAGCTGCTTAAACCCTCGGCACACAGCGGTGGCAGCTCAGCAGAAGGCACCTCCCACCTATATCACAGCACAGACTCAGGGGTGTCACAGTGTGGCCACGATGCTGCATGCTCCCTGTCCTTTGGAGGATTCAAACAAAAGCACAGCTTGGTTGGCATTGCTTAAAAAAAGTTCCTACAGCGCTCTTGGCAAGGGCGCACGTGCCTGTTCTGCTTTTCGCGTTCAGTAGAGCTCTAGCTACGTGTTCAGCAGATGCTTGCTAAGCCTCGAACGCTAGCTTTAATATTTTTGACTCCTTCCTGGATAAAGCGAGGACCACAGCCACCCTGTCCTCATCTCCATGCAGAACAGCCATGCTGCGTGGGAAGGGGAGTGCCACCAGCAGCCCATGTGACCGTGAGAGGGCCCTTGCCACACGCGCTTCTAACCTAGGACAGCCAGTCTCCCTGTGTTTCTCTTCCATCCTCCTGTCCTACTTCCCATGCACCTTAAAACCTTTCTGCAATCCAGCTACCGTTTCACAGCACGTTAATCCATAGCACGTGTTTAGAAGCAACCGTACTGTGCTCCTACTGTTCTGGAGCTAATGCAAGACTCTCTTGTACCCTTTCCAGGACTCATTTGAATTACTTTTTTCATAATGCTTCAAGGCCCTTTGTCCTTCAGGGATGGAAGGGTTTTAATCAAGCAAATTGTTCTGTTAGAAATGAAGCTGTCTCACAAGTTAGCCCTTGGGGATGGTTTTTGTGCAGAGAGGCTTAACTAAGGTTTCCATAGAGCTTTCTGGATGCAGCGGCTGCGGAGCAGGGGTTTGACTGGTACATCCAAGGTTGCACAGAGTCGGCTGCAGAGACGGGAGCAGCTCTGCGTGTTCAGCCCCGTAGATCGTACTTGGACAGGAAGGCAGGATCAGAGGAGGTATGGCTGTGGCTCAGCATGAACTGTAGCACCAGCTTTGCAGGTATTTCTGACGAGACGCTTCATCTCCCAGGGACCCCGCTCTCCACTTCAACCTGTCTAGGTTATGAATTCTTCACTTGGAGCAAGCACATGTTCAGCGTAGGTGGCACCTGATGTCACCTCGGGTTCTAGGAATGGCTGGGTGGAAGGATGCGCCAGTCCGAGAATTGCTCCTGACAGTAACGTGAAAAAGCTGCTTGCTGCGTGCTTGCACTACTCTCGCATTTTGCTGATTGCTTCTTATCTTTCCTTAGATTACCTAAACCCAGTGGAAGAGAACCCATTTGTCTCCCGACGAAAGAACGGAGATCTCCAAGCTGTGGACAACCCGGAGTATCACAGCGCTCCGAACGGGCAGCCCAAGGCAGAGGACGAGTACGTGAACGAGCCACTGTACCTCAACACTTTTGCAAACACCTTGGAAAACGCCGAGTACCTGAAGAACAATTTGCCGGAGAAAGCCAAGAAGGCCTTCGACAACCCAGACTACTGGAACCACAGCCTGCCCCCGCGAAGCACCCTCCAGCACCCGGACTACCTGCAAGAGTACAGCACAAAATACTTTTACAAACAGAACGGACGGATCCGGCCCATTGTGGCAGAGAATCCCGAATACCTCTCCGAGTTCTCCATGAAGCCTGGCACTGTGCTGCCCCCGCCGCCCTACAGACACCGGAACACAGTGGTGTAGTAACCACAGTCGTACAGAAGCGGAAAGGCAACCCCTTCTAGCTGCCTCGCTCTTTCCCTCTCCTTTTCTCCTTCTCCCCTCCCTACCTCCCTTTCTTCCTCCCATGAGCTTCCTCTTCTTGCCAGTTCACCCATTTTTGATATTTCCAAGTGAAAGGATGTCGTGGAGTCATTTGCAGATTGGGCTGGGAACCTGGAAGGAAGGAAGGAAGGAGACTGAAAGGAGGGGTGTACAGCCTGGCGTTTCTCGCTCGCCGCAGATCCGAGGGTCGGACGGTCGGAGAAGCCAGGCGGTACCAGTGAAGGCCAGTGGCAGTGTTGCCTGCTGTCAAGCTAATTCTCAGTGATTCCACCCAGACACTGCAGGGGAAGCCACGGAGAGGCTGTCTCTTTCAGGAGGAACTGATGAGTCTGTGCAGCATTCCTGGAAATCTCAATGCAGTTTCCATTAGGGGGAAAAATGGACAATTTTTATATCACATGTGATAGCATAGTAATCGAGATTGAGAATCCAATTTCTTTCTCTAACACTTTCTATCCCGGCAACGGAAAATGGCTAACCTGGCTTTTCATAATTGTTCAGACGTTCGTCGTGGCTTTCCAAGAAATGATGATGTGACTCTGATACCTGGCTAAACCCTTGTTCTGAGCCACACCATGATTTTGTGCCACTCCTAACCACAGAGACTCCAGCAGAGAACTGGTGCACGACGTGACCGATTTTGTATATGTGCCAACAGGACAAACATTTTAAACAGAAAAATCCTTTCAGAAATGAGTAACAAAACTCCACCTCCAACCTGTTCTTCTTGGAGCTAACAGACAGGCCAAGAAACCAAGATTTGTACGTAAAAGGCTTTGTTTTCCCATTTCATACCTGCTGATCATAGGTTCATAAACACAAATTCTTCCCTCTTCTTCGTGATCATGAAGGTAGCTGGGGATGCTGTCAGGCAACACTGAGGACAAGACGGAGGACTGGAGAGCTTGACATGGGTCGTGAGGTCCGCTGGTGTTCTGTGGGGTGGTGGTGGGAAGGGTCCTTTAAACTGGAAGAAAGGCGCTGGACTGGAGGAAACGCACATAGCAGTTCACTGGAAAGTTAGTTTGCACTGAAGCTCTGATTTTATTTGAACTGTTTTCTGGATTTGAATGAAGCAATATGGAAGTGACCAGCAAAACACAAAATAATAATTTTAAATTAAAAAAGTGAATTATATGTAAAGGATGACTGTGGAAATGCCAAAATGAAGCAAATCAAGTCTTTGGAACAACGTTCTGAGAGGCCATCGCACTGACTGTTTGAATACAGTGACCGAGCAGCCAGCTCTTACTGCTGCCATGCGAAGGACAGCACAGCAAGCCCAGAAAGGGATCTGAGGAGGAGAAGCCTTGCTCCAGCATGCAGTACAGTACAGAATGCTTTTTTCTGATGGGAGGATTATTCTGGCACAGAACATGGTGCATACGAGGTTTGAGAAGCCAGAATGTGCATGACTCGTGGAGCTTTCGGTCAAAGGGTGTATGTAAATGTGAGTCAACCTCCTTGGTTCTGCTTTCATCCGCCTGTTTTCAGGTAGATGCCCTCCTCACCCCCTCCTCCTGCTTGGAAATAACTTCCAGCCACACTTCTGGGTGTTTCCAGCAACCTGTGGCAGATGGAGCTGGGAAGGGAGGAGTAGGGGCTGCTGACGGCTCCTGATGTGCCAAGACCCGCGTGTGAGAGCACTGGCCTACCTAGTTCCCACCGGAAATCTTAAGGATGCGTTGGGTACCTGTGGAGATGTCTGTGTCTCTGTCCATTAAGGCTTTTAAAGGGGGAATAATACCTGTTGGAGGGCAGTGTTAAATGATACAACAGTATTTCAGTTTATGCACTTCAGTACTATCTATGTCAAGATCTTTGGGGTAACCAGGCAACAAAACCAGCAGCCAGTGGTACGGAAATTGCATCAAGTTCCCCCAGAATCCTGCCTGTAAACAGCTTGCCATGTTTAAGGGAGCGGAGGAAGGAGTAAGAACTGTGCAATATTTACCCCAGTCTTGGTGGCTCAGGGGGAGCTTGAGGAAGGTGTGGAGAGGTTTCAAACCTGGGTTGGTTGCTGGGCTTGTAGGCAGAAAGCAAATGCGGTCACCAAGCCAAGGCTGGTTCTCAGCAGCCTGCTGCTGCGTCACTTGTGTCCAGGCAGCTGGAGCCAGCTGAGTGTACCTCCAGCTGCAGGGCCTGTAAGCTCAAAAACAGCAAGAGCAAGTACAGGTCTTTGCAGCTACTTAAGGGAGATGCTGGGCCTGGTGGTAGCAGAGAGGTACGGCCACAACGTGGTGGCAGAACGAAATGGCCAGCAGACCACTGGGGTGGGGTTGATGGTTACGGGAGAGTCACAGCCCCGGGGCCTTGTCTCCTCCTGATGGCTTCTGTAACTCCTCATGATCATGATGGGAAACAAAGGGAAGCACTGAGCACGGCAGAGGGCTGCTGTGAAGTCCTGGGGATCGTGCTCCTGGGTGGTTGGCTGGTGACAGTGCTGAAGCACGAGCAAAGGTCCGAGGCTGGGCCACAACTGTCAGGCTGCTTGGAGACAAAGACCGGTGCAGGACTGTGGATGTCCTGGCAGCGCAGAAGCACCTTAGGTGACACAGGCAGGTAGAGCCAGAAGGGGCAGGATGATTCGTCCCTGAATGGGTCATACAACAGAGCAACTCCTCACGGAGAAAAAAAAAAAAAAAAAAAAAAAAATTGTTGTGCAGCTTGTGCTTCAGAGAGGGGCATGCAAAGGCTGCTGGGGGAGAAATACACACATCCCCAAAAGCAGATGGTGGTGCTGGGGTGCAGCCGTTCATGGAAGGTGGAGGGAAGTAGGAACGGTGTTAGAAATAATCCAAATGTAAATAATAGCGTTCTTTAACAATTTAACATTTCTGACATAACCTGATTTATTTATTAATTGTTGGCCATGGGTAGGATGTATGTGGCAGCGTGGAAATGCAGCAGTTCCTTGAAGACAGGCCACGTGCAGGCCAGACCCAGTTCCCTGGCGCTGCGGCCCTGAGCTGCAGGCAGGCGAGCCCTGCTCGGTGCCTCTTGAACAGCAGCAGGCACACAAGGGAGTAAGGAACCCAGTGATCTCTGAAGGTGGAAAACCCAACAAGTTGCACTTTAACAGATAGGCATTCTTTTTCTCAGCTTTTGGCTTGAACTGCAGTTTCCAAAAAATGGTGATGACCTATGCTGCGGCGTGTGGCCCGGCGCAGTGCAGAGCGTCTGGTTAGCCGCCTTGTTCCCAGTAAGGACAGCGTGCGTACACCAACACAGCCCTTCAACATGTGCATCTTTTTTGAAAGAGTTTTGCCTCTGCCCAAGATTGAGTTTAACCATGGTTAAAGGAAAAACGGCAGGAACAAGAGCAGCACTGGCTTCTTCGGTCTGATCGGCAGAAGTACCGGGCTGGCCAGAGCTCTCGTGTGTGCCCGTTAGTGGTTAGAGCTGCTCTTTTGGAGAAAGGAAGTCAGACAGATGCATGGAGCAGAACCAGGGGAGATACTCAGCTGTGTTACATTGTGACAGGTGAGCTCAGGCTTTGTTAGGAATAATCACAGGTTTGGGGGAAAAAAGGGTCTTTCCGCACACACAGTGCATTTTGTCAGCACGGAGCAGTAGGTGAGAGCATCAGCAGAATTGCTGTCTCCAGCTCTGACTCATTTTCTGGTTCTGCAATGGTACCTGTGCACACCACTGTCAGGTGTTATGGATTTCATAATGCAGACACCTATTTGTAAATGTTTTTCACTTCTTACAGCATGCACAACGGAAGAGCAGTGAGTCGCTTCTCAAGAGCAGGGACCTGTATCAGCCTTTGTCAAAGGCATAAAGCAAATGTGCTAAATGAGGGCGAGCAGCAGCTTGTTTGTACCTCCTCTCTCGCACTGACACTTGTCTTAGATGTGACCTGCCTAGCTGAGGGCTGTTTCAGACAGGTGTGGGAGCTGAAACTTAGTGATTTGCTATAATTGACTGAAATCAAATATTTACAATTCCCTTTTTCCACTCTTTTTCAAATTTTTCTTCTTCTGCACAACAGATAAGGAGTTAAGCTTGTATGGCCCTTTGCCCAGATGTGGCGGAGTATTTACAGCTTGTTTCCAAGCAGGTCCTCTCTCACAGGTAGCAATCAATGGAAATGAATCTGAGCGCGTAGCAGCGGTAGGAGCCATCACGTGGATCTGCTGCGGGTACCCCAAGCTCAGCCCAGAGAACTTTACCCTACAAGAAAAAGGGTTGGGTTGACCCTGGATGGTACCACTTAGTTGGTGGCAATGCCTTCCTGACTGTGGAAGCTGTAGGCAATGATCTTGTTTCATGTGGCTCCTGCCCCACTTCTGGGAAGCTCAGAAACGCTGTATGCAGGACAGCTGCTGGGGTGGGCAGCCTGTGCACAGAGAACTGGGTGGGAGATGTACAGGAGCAACCCCCCACCTTGCCACCACCAGTGCCAGCCTGGAGGCAAAGAAAATGGCAGCTCTGAAAGACCAGCGTAGCCCTGACTCTTCACCAGCACTAGAGCCAGGTGGGCAGGGAGGGTGGAGGGCACGAGCTGTGATGCGAGTCTGGAAATAAAGCCTGGGCTGGTGTCTTCGGTGTGTGGCATTTGGGGGAAGGAGGGGGTGGTTTTTTTCTGAGGATGGACTGACATGGGGAGTTGTTCAGAACTGCCTGTTGTTGTTCTGATGGGGTGGCTGTGTCGTGGTGGTGGTGTAAAGGAGTGAAGGGCCCGCCTGGGTGCTGTTGGTCCTGCACTCCTCCAGAGCCCCAGGCCCAGAGTCTGTTCATGGAAGCTGCAGCACATGCTGACATGCACAGCTGTCTGCAGAGGTTCTTGTGAGAGGGTCAGTGTAAATGCCCCAGGGGCCCACAGCTGGGGCTTCTGCTTCAGTGTGAAAGGGCATCGCTGCTGTCAGCTGTATTTTCCCTTGTTCTGCGCAATGGGAGTGTCAGGTTTTCCATCCTGATTTCCCAACCAGATTTCAGAATTAGGAGGCGCAGGTAGGCGTCCATCTACTCGGAAGGCAATTTAGCTCACAGGGGCCTGGCAGAAAATAGACTTCAGCAAGAATTAGTCAGGCCGCAGGTTATCAGTAACCTCCCTGCCTCTTAGCGATCGCTCAGAGCAGACAGCATCACCTGGAGTTCTCCTCTGCGAGTGTTTTCTGGAAGGTGTTTTTACTTGCAATAATATCAAAAGGCTGTACATTCTATGTCTGTCACCTGTAATATTCTATGTCTGTCACTTGTAATAGTCCCATGCCCCTGGATCGTAGACCTCTGCTGCTGACAGAACAGCTCCTCTGCTGTTACACGCTGTGGGTTTGGGGTCCAGTGTTACTGTAGGCTGTGCATGTCGAGGGCTGCAGCGTTCGCATCTTGTCACGTGCAAGGAAGCACGGCCATCCACCAGGTCAGCCTCTGTGGCTTGGCTGTTCAGAACATGCCCTCATGTTTTTTTTTTTTGCTGTGTTACAGAGGTAGAAATGGCCACTGTTAAACGGGGGGTTTCAAACCGGGAATAAAAAAAAAGTTCAGTGGTTAGAAGCACCACTCTAAAATGTCCAAAAATGACTTGTGTCTGCCCTTGTTTCAAGCACAAGGCCGCACTTCTCTCCTGTTCTGGGGCTTAGTACCTGACCATGCTAGTAGGCTCGCTGCGCTCAGGGAAATGACCAAAAGGTAAGGCTGGAGGTAAGGCTGGCTGCGTTTGTCTTGCAGCCGCAGCTGGGATCGGTGTTGTAGGCTGGCACAGTGCTCAGAGTTCCCAGAGTGCTCTGGGAAGTGCTGAGGTCTGACTGATGGCGGTGGGACATGGTGGGAGTTCCTAGAACTGCAGCCGAGCACCTCCTGACCAGAGCCGGGCAAAGAGATGGTTCCAGGCAAGGCATCCCTGGTGGGGTCTGTGCTGAGAAGCAGGAGGAGGTGTGAAAGGTGAAGACAATACCCCAGTTAGGGAGTGAGGAGTGAGCCAGCGCTACGTTTCTTCCTCTTTTCATTATTTTGGAAGTGAGCTTTGGACCTTAGTGGAGAGGGACTTCAGAGAGAGAGTTGTACGTTTATGTCACGTGAGTAGGTGCATCCCAGTTCCCGCCCCCCCCCTGCCCCAGTAAAAAAAAAAAAAAAAGCCATGAAGTTGTGCTCCAGACGTGTTGTGGATGAAGCCACCAAGGTGAAGGTGTATCCCACACGGCACCCTCTTGCTGATGGCTCAGGGTGGCTGCTGTGACCAGGGCCTGTGTGTGCACAGCCGACCTTGGCTGTCACCACTGCGCCGCCATCCCCGTGCCCTGCCCGGGCTGTGAGTCCTCCTAGGGATACAACGCTGTATTGTCCATAGCACTCCGAAGACTGAACCCTTTTGGGATGACCACAGTAATAAAGCTGTGAATGGTATTTTCTAAGTGTAGATATGTATGCCGTTCCTTTGAGGTAAGGTACTATGACATATGTAGCATAAACTGGTACTGCTGTTAAATGGGTCGATTATTAACTGAGCAGCTGTGTAAGGGGTAGCTAACTTTGAATGCACTAAAACCAATGTTCCTTCGGAGAGGGGTCTGGAGGTATTTGCTGGGTACTTGTCTTTTATGGTGGGGTGTGTTGAGAACGCACATCATTGAAAACACAAATGACACTTTTTTAATAGCATTTCAACATTGGAAATTGGTGCACATTGGAAACATTATTCACAATGGTTTTAACCTCTTTTTTTTTTCACCCAGTTTTTGAAATTTCCCCAACATTCTGAAGCGGTAGCAACTCTACTGTACGGAGGGAAAAAGGACATCTCTCTGTAAAAACAGAGAGAGCCAAAATAAAATTCCTGACCTTGTGGTCCTCAAACGGTGTATTCTGGTGAGGCGCAAATTCCCAAGCTCGGAGGAAAGAAGGCTGGTCCCCATCTGGGAGGTGATGCAGGAGCAGCACAGCTCCTGCGAGGTGGGCGCAGCCTCGCAGCACCTCCCAAAGCAGCGAGAGGCAGAGGTGGGAGGGCTCTGGGTTTTGGCAGTTCTCTGGGCTCTAACAGTGCCAAGAGCACAGACAGCAATTCTGCCTTATGAAGTACCTTCAGGAGAAGACCATCAGCACGTTGGGGAAGACGCTCATTTCGTGCGAAGCGATGCATTCAGAGTTAGCTGCCTTTCTGAAACAAAAACACAAAAACTACTGTATGTTACTTTGAAAATGTGAATAGTATTTTTATAGCTTGTTAAAGACACAGCTAGTTGCATTTGTAAATAAGTATAATGTTGCGTTTATTTTTCCTTGTGGACACCATTATTTGGAACATAATTGTCCTTAGGTTTGATTTGTATATAGGTAATTTGCTTGTGATTTATGCGCTCCTCCCCTTTTCTTTCTTTCCCCTCTCACCCTCTGGTTTTGTTTAGAAATACCATTTTTGGCATTCAGTGTGATTCTGTGTTTTAGCACTATTGTGGTGTGTTCAGACTTTCTGCACTTGCTTACACGGTAGGGTATGCCAATTGTGTGTGGCGTAATGTTACTTTAACCTTTTGTTTCTCATATTTTAGCTGTTGAGGATTATGCACTGTTACAATACTGACCTGGGTTAATATTAGGTACATATTTTAGCATAATTTCCCTTCTTTACATAGTTTGTTTTTCCTTTTTTTCCTCCCCCTTCCCCCCCCCTTTTGTCTTGTTTGGAGGCTGGGGAGAAGCTTGTGGATCTTCTCTTTGTGTGGTTATACTTTTTCCCCCGTGTGCAGTCCCGAGTTTCTCCTCATGGTCCTTGGGGTAGAGCTTTATCTGTTTGTTAAGGCAAATGTAGACTGCAACCCACCTTGCATCAGCCCACGCTCATCCCAGCTGAACAATTTGAAAACTGTTCTGCCTTTTTGTTACATGAATCTGTCAGAAATATATTTTTAATTTAATATAAATGAAATTCAATAAAATATGAAACAAAACGCCTCTGTGTATGTGTGAAANCCCCCCCACCTCCAGCTGCAGACAGGGAGCACCACTGGAGGGTGACACCTGTGGATGTTGCTGGAGCCACCAGAGGACCCCCAAAACCACAGCAGTCCCGGAGCACAGCCCAACTGTAACCCCAGTTAGGGCTGCCCTCATCAGGCCCTCGGGTTGGGGCACATGCTGTCAGTGCCCCAAATCTGCATCTCCAGCTAACCGCATTGCCAGGACTCCAGAGAGCATTCTGAATTTAGTGAGAAACAGTAAAGGTCTCGTGGCTCTCTGAGGCAAATTTTAAAACACTCCCATCTCCTTGGATTGCAACTGTCTGTTTCAGGAATGACCTCCCTGCCGTACACCAAGTCTGGAAAGGTCGTTTTGCAGCACCGTGCTGCTCTCCAGCTGCTGTGCGGGGTGCTCACTGGGGCCTGCCTTACCTTACCTTCCCTCCTGCCGTCAGGAAGCACCACAGAAGCAGATGAAGGCTTCTGCTGGGGCGCCTCAGGAATGCAGGCACTTTGGGAACAGTGCTGCTTGCTGCGCTACCAGTTCTGCATTATTTAGCATGCACGCACTACAGATGTAGGCAGTGTGACCTGTGCTTTCCCCAGGGATGGACGAAGCCCTGTTTGCTCCACATTACGTGTGCTGCCCTGAAGTCCTGCTTGCCCAGAGCAATGTGGGTGACAGGCTGGACCCTGGCCTACACTGCACAGCCCTGCCCTTATTGGATGCCAGGACACACAAGCCATGAAGGGCTGCAGTGGAGTAAACATGGTGCCTGAAACAACTGAGACTAGACACCAGAAAAAAATCATGATGTGATTACAGCGATACATGAGCAATGCTTCAGAGCAAATAAACTCCAGACATATGAGACAATAACACACACTTTTTTTTTGTTGTTGTTAGTTCTTTTGTTTCTTCAAATAAATACCTTCCCCCCCCCCAAAAAAAAAAAAAAAATTCACTGTCCCCAAGTGGTTTTATTTACCTGGCCAAAAAAATGTAAGAAGGATTAATCAACCAGCTATTTTTCAGTGTAACACTATTAATTAAAGACCATTGCCACTCACTCAGACAAGTGCTGCAAAGGCTATTAAATTCAGGTGTGTAAGCTGCTACTGAAAAGCACAATTTAGCAGTTTCATGCTGCACTAACAGCTGCAAGGTTATCCACGTCTTCAGGAAACAGACTGGCAAGCACATATGACCTTACTTATTCAAGACATGAGGACTCATTTCCAAAGAAAGGTAGAGTTTGTAGTAAAGGAAAATTAAGAAACTACCTACCAGGCTGGCAGGCTCCAGCATGAACACACCAATGGCTTAGGCTTAGCAGCAGAACTGGCCTGCACAGCAGCAGGGTTTTATGCTACCAGACTTCAGCTACAACCCCATGCACATGGCTCAGGAAGGAGGGCTGCNTTTTTTTTTTTTTTTTTTTTTTTTTTTTTTTTTTTTTTTTTTTGCTCTTCCCAAAATCAAAGCGAGCAGCCACTGCAGGCCCTGCATCCCCTCCCTTAAGGCCTGGCATCCTGCAGGCAGGAGAACTTGGTCCACCTGTTTCAGCAGCGCCGAAGTCAGACAAATTTATTTCAAAGCTTGTATTCATTTAGCAAATCATACGACTGTAAATCTACTAAAGAAACCAGTGCATATCCCCTTTAAAGCAAACAGCCCCTCAAGAAAGTATCAAGTAAAGACCATCAGACTTGAAAACAAGAATCAGTTCAGCGCCACTGAAGTGGATGCAGCCACTGTGAAGTCGCAGGGGCTGAAGGCGTTCCCTTTATCGCAGCTCACTAGGTGCTGCCCAGGCCTGCACCTGGGAATGTCCCCGTGAGGGTCTGGGGCGGCCCAGTGCCATGATGGACCACGGGAGAGTCAAGGCTAGAGACCCTCAGATAAGTACAGATGTATGTGTAGGCTCAACAATGAGAATGCAATGCAATCGCTTTTTTTTTTTTTTTTTTTTTTTCCCTCTCCTTTCCACTTTCCAGTTTCTTCTACTATTAAAGTGCAGTGAGTCTTTGTGAGCAGTGCAAAAGGCACTCCTGCCTATAAAGGCAAGGCTGTTTGAGGCAAGCACATAAAATCAACAATGTGGGTAGAAAAAAAAGTCCCAGGAGCAGTTTCTGTGGGGTGGGGGGTGGAAAAAGGGCACTCAATGTGCAAGTGTGGCAGCTGCCTGGGAACAGTGAGCAGCTGTGGGTGAGGTCTTACCTGAAAGGTGGGTTTGTGGCCTGAGCCCTCCGTATTGACAATTTCTTCCATGGCACAGGAAGGCTGAGCTGGAACTGCATCCTCCTGAGTCACTTCTGTGACGGCATCACTAGGTGTTTGTCAGCTGAAATGCCAGGAGTGTTTTGGATTAAGTCAGACAAAACATTTCACTGAGCCTTTTGAAAATTTAGTGATATGGAGGGCGCAGGAGGATACAGGGTTGTTTTAGCTCCTGCACAGACATCCCAAGCAGGTTCCAGAGGACACTGCACTGTCATTGTGACCGTGTCCCTGCCTCCTCCCTCTTGCCCAGCGGGGGGCTATGTTGTTCCCAGCCTGCTCCTTCCTTGAGCTAGGTTTTCCAGAAGGTTTCCCAGAGCAGAGCCAAACCACCAAACAGCTCAGGTTTGTTCCTTACTGATCTCCTGTGCTCACCTGGGCACTGCTGTTCCCAAGCCTGAACCCTCCCCAGCTGCAGTGCAGCCACTGGGGCTGTCCCAGGCCATGGGCCCCTCCCTATGTACCACCCAGACTGGCACTGGGACAGCCTCAAACTTGTCCCAGTAACCACACAGAAACATATCAGATAGATAAACACAGGAGACAGGTGACACAACACACTGGGGATGTCAGATTAACCTGAATGGCATGGGCAAAGCCTTGAGTGAGAGCCCCCGGAAGAGCCACGGGACCACAGGGAGCCTGTGAGTCCTCCCACAGAGGATGCTGCTGAAAACAGGCAGCTGAGTGAACCCTCTGGTACACTCATGGCTCAACATGGGGAGTCAGCCTGAGTCTTTACGTGTCTTTATTTAAAAAACATTAAATAAGTGGTCATATTTAAAAAGCTGTTCCCATGCTATCTCCAAGCCGCCACTCAAACCCCCCTTCCCCGTTACTTTTGCAAGGCAGCCTGTGCCAGAACAGAGGGCATGGCTGGGTGCAACCCCACCTGCTGAAGTGTCTGCGGAGGTCCTCCCTTCAGGGACAGTCAGCACTCCCAAAAGGGACGCCCACTCCATGCTGCCAACCCGCTGCACGTGCTCACCTCTCTGTTTCTGTTGTCACACGCACCGCAGGGGCTGACACCACCCAAGTGGCTGCAGAGGCGCCAGGACCTCAGGCAGAAATGCAGGTAGCAAGAGGGGGCTGCAGAAGCACATGAGGTATCAAGCACATGTTAAACTGACCTTTAACATTTTCCCCAAATACTTGCCAAAAAAAATAAAACCCCACCACCAACACCAAGTCAAGATTTGCAGCAGCCCAGAACCAGCAAAGCTCAGCTGCTGTCTCCTCTTCCCCCTGCACCCCACACTCTCCTGACATGGGCCAGCAGGGAGATGAGTCTAACACTGCCTCTGAGGCCCCAGCCAACGCCAGCCCCACCGAGCTTTCTGTTGTGCTGAATCAGGGCCATGACACTGGGAGACAACATTTAGGAACAGAGACTGATCACTTCATTTGGCTTGAAGAGCACACACAGTTTCAGGCATGGCTGTGTTCATCTCTGTGATAAATTTTCACTCCATCCCACCTATTTTGTTTGTGTTTTTTTTTTCCACCAAAAGCCTTTACTAGTATTATGCAGAAGAAACCTGTATGAATTCCTTCCTGCAAAGCACAGCAAGTAAACAAGATTGCAGCAACAAAGGAACAAGCCACGGCTTCTGTCCAGGCATCCTCACAATAATCTGCTTTGTCCCTGTTATACAGGGTGCGTGTCGCACTGCCCCATGTGAGGGCATTGTGCAGAGCTGAACAGAGGAATCACAACAAAGGAAACCTTTTGTTCCCACAGAACAGAAATGGTCCTGATTTTTTTTTATCACCTTTTTACCGAAAGTGTGATCCTGGCAAGGCAGGCAGTGGGACTGGGGAGGGGACAGGAACAGGGGAGAGCAGGAGGGTTATACCTGTGACAAGCCAGCTGCTATCTTTCATGACCTGCAGCTTGGCACCTGCCTCTTTATCTGCCTTTCTTCCTCTGACCTGGCTGGTCCACTTGGGGCTGCAGAGTGCAGGACGCCCCCCAGCTTCCCCGGTGGCTGAAGGCATTGCGCACCGCAGCATGGCACAGGGAAGGCAACCTGGAAAGCAAAAGCACATGACTTCAGCAAAACCCTGCTTGCTGGCAGCTGAACCCATCTACTCAAATACCTCATTGGTCAGCAGTGAGCAGCCCTGCACACATGCTGCTGGCTAAGGAGCGCAGAGCAGCCTCAGGGCAGGGAGGAGCCCTGGCCAGGAAGCACAGCCTGCCTGGGCTATGCCACAGTGCTGCCAGGCACTGACACACCAGCCTCCGCGCTTGGCTGCTGTGACTTGTTTGCACAAGGAAGGAGCCAGACACTCTCCTGTGCAAGCTCATGGTCCACGCTGCTGCTGCAGGAGCTGGGAAACACAGACTGGGCCCTTTCTTCATGGCACTTAAGGGGTGCCCTGTGGAGCAGCTTACCATGTCATCTGAGTGCCCTTTGCTCCTCCTCTGCTGTGTATGGAGCAGCTGCCACAGATGTTTTGTTTCCTTCTTCTATAGCAGCCGGCAGGTTTGGGCTTCCCTGTCATTAGCTGCACTGACTGCCATATCATTGCTTTGTTTCACACAAGAGTTGTGGCACCCCAGAGTCCTGTCAAACCAAGGAAAATGAACTATAGTTAATGAATATTTGCTTAATATGGCTTAACACTGAGCAGAGACAAGTCAGTCTTACCTAAAGGCTACAATTCCATTCTATGGTCCTATGAAAGGCCACCCCACCAGTTTTTTGTCTGTAAAGCGTAATTTGTAAAAAAGACCTGGTTCCAGCAGAAATCCCCAGCCTGCCTCTGTCAGCATGCACTGCTCTGCAGCAAGTCTGCAGGAAGGTACGTCTGCACTTCCTAGGGTGCGCTCCTAGGGAGCAAACCGGTGCACACGCAGCAGCAGCCCACACGCAAATCCCTCTGCCAAAACCCTGCTGTGCTGTGCATTGTGGCCAGCACACACCAAGCAAACAGCTGGGCAGTAGGAATGGGGAATTGTTCAAGAAGAATTTTCTTGCCTGAATCTGCTGATTTGCTAAAATCAGAGTGCTTCACTGTGGTGATGGCTTCCAAGCCGGAACCAGGAGCTGCGCCAGGAACCAGGGACTGCGCTGCCTCCCAGGATCCCAACAGGGGTGACATTAGCAAGACTTAGACATGCTTGTGTATCTGGGGCAGGCAGACTGAGCATCCTGCCATTAGCTGTATTGGCTTTGCCAGAAAAGACAAATGAGGCAAGCACTTTCTTTTTCTGCTGTTTTATCTGCTCTGTGCAGGATTGCCAGATTATGCAGAACTCCTGAGCAGCAGACAGTGAAATGTTTGCACTGCATTTGTATTGTTTACAGAGAAGAGCAACACATGCTCAATTTGATTGAACATATCTATAACCACAAGGGAGAAAATGATCACGCATGAAGGCAGGGGTAACAACTGGATGATTTTCCAGTGCCGATCGAATGCAGGCTTGAGACAGCCCCTAAGCCCTCACGGGTAGCAGGACTATGAGCTAGCCCCAGCCCTGCTGCCCACGCCAGCGCAGCCACAGCTGCTCACAGATTCGAGGAACAGGGCACAGGCAGACTCACCAGTGTGTCATGCTGAACGGATGGATGGCAGCAGCTTCGGTGGGTGAAACACTGGGCACATGGGTGAGCTGGGAGAGACGGAGGCAGGGACCAGTGTGGCCAGAAGCACCTCAGGCATCCTACCAATGCACGCTTGGGGCTGGCATTTATCTTGCTCCTCACTCACAGCTTTAATGGCCCAGGAGAACTTTGCAAGGTGGCCGAGACTGCAACAGTTAAAATAAGTTGTTAGATTCCAAATTGTACAGGGCCCAGAATAGCAAACTATTCAGAGGTGGGTACCTTTGTGCGGGCGAGCCGCTTCATTTCAGTCAAATACAGTGGAGAAACAATGGAGGATGTTTCTTGTCACATCAGAAATATTCTATAGCTTTTAATAAAGAAAAAAAGAGGAGGAGGAGGTATTTTAGAAGCCATTGTTTGAACACTGTAGTTCCAAATGGTACCTTCAGTAACTTGGAACTTATTTTGAGGAACAAGGTCCATTACACTATGGTTGGACTATGTCTCCTGCTCCTGCTTGCAACCTGCGATGGCTGAGGGAAAAGTTGGGAAGCCTTGAAGTAGTACAGTGAGCTCAACTGTCCTGAGCTTCAGTGCCTTTCTTCAGTGCCAACTTTGCCAGTAGAGCACGGACCAAAGGTACTTTGGACTGAAATTAGGAAGCAGGTAAAAGATTGGAAGAGATGCCTAGCCTGAGCTTCCTCAGAAAAGGTCGGAGCTGCCAAATAAATCCCGACCTCCCGACACCCAGGCCAGGGTCCCTACTGAGCAAGCGACAGGCTGCATTGGGGCACAAGGTGCCACCACAGCCCCAGGGCTCTGCATGCTGCCTGTGCAGGAGGTGAGAAGGCAGAGGGATGGTGTTCGTGTCCTACAGCCCTCATTAACCCCACTTCAACTCACGGATGCTGGTGACAGCATTAATACTCAAAGATCTGCCAGGAGAATGTGAAAGAGTGAGAAATAGTGCATGAAAAAAGGAGGTTGCTGCCGTGGTCCCTGTGCAAGTCCAGCTGTAGACCAGAGAGGATTTCTCTCTTGAGATAAAGCAAATATTTGTTGTTCTTCTACACCACTAATGACAACAGAATCTTCAGATTCGTTCTTACCTTTCTCTGAGTGTGGGCAGCCTTTGAAACCATCTGAGCAGACAGCCCTTCTTGTGGCTGTCATCCCTGGCACAGGCTTCACTGTGTCTGCAAAACACATCGTTGTAAACTCATTTCCTGCCCTGCCTCATTTGTGGCAGGAGGCTAGGATTGCTGCTAAGGACTAACACAGGGGCCCCTGAGGACACCACCAACGCAGCACAGCTAGAGGCTTTTCTTCAGATACCAAGAACTGCATTTTTCAAGACCAGTGGTGGATGGGACATTATCCCAAATGAGTCTTTCTGCAAGGCACAGTGCCTGGCACATTGGAGGACCTCCAGGGTGAGCAGGAGTAAAATCTCTCCCCAGCGGCACAGCGTAAGTGCCTGGACTCGATCGCTGACAGCAGAGGTCACCATGGTCACCCAGGGAAGAAGAGGAATGACTCTGCAGGGTCCCCAGCTGCCCCTCTGCCTGGACACACCACGCAGCTCCCCGGGCCTACAGCAAATTCATCCGCATCTTGACAGGGAAAAATATCAAGAGGGCAGAGGCTGAAGGAAACCTGCCTGCAAACGGCACACGCCAGCATGAGGAAGGGTAAATTGGGGGGTTATCAGCAGTCCCATAGGGCTGAATTTCCCTGAACCAGCAGTGCTGGTTTGCAGGTTCCGGGCACCTTCCCCAGGCCCACGCTGCACACACCTCATGCTCACTGCTACACCCCTCCTCCTCACCCTCAGACATGGCCTCATCCTCTTCTCTGCTGCTTCTGTTGGCCAAACAAGCAGGAGCTGGATCTTCCCCCCAACGCCCTCTGCAGCTGCAGAGTGCCTGCTCATCCCACCTGACCGTGCACAGCTTCACACATGCATGCTGTGCAGCGAGCGTATGAGGGATACTCAAGCACGAAGCCAGGGCAGTTTGTGCTGAGCATCCAAGCAGGGCGATCACACACAAGGGCTATCTCCTCTTGAAGTAAGTGTCTTTTTATTACAAGCGCAAGTTTGTAAGTTTGGCTCTGAGATTCTTTGCTTCCTTCTGGAGCTAGACATGCAGGGAAGAGCCACGTTCGGATACCTGACACAAAACTAGGAGCTTTCTGTTCAGGCAATACACCAACAGTTCAGTCAGAGGAGGGGAGAGCAAGAGGAAACCAACCAGCCCAGAAAGATGTTGTGCCCCCTCACTAGGCTTGCATGGTCCCACTGTGCCCATACGGGTACCCCAGTCACCACCTACTTTTTTTTTTTTTTTTTTTTTTTTAAGGTAGGCTCAGGATCACCCTGGCCCCACTGTGAGGTCAACAAAGAGTCTGCTATCAGAGTAGGAGAGGGAGAATCTCAAACGCAAAGTTCATGTGGTCCAAGACTTCATTTGACTGGAGAGCACTGATTGCTGGACAGAAAAAAATTGGGTCTCCTGGGAGGCAAAGGGCAGCCTATTATGCTCTTGATTTCTCTCCACGGACATAAACATGGACACCAAAAGCAAAAGCCTGTGACATTTACGTTAAAAAAAAGCCAAGGCATCTCTTTTCCTCTGTGCCCCACACTGCCCAGTCTGAAAGAGACAGAAATGACTTTTCAACTTAATTAATAATGTAAAACCTGAGGAAGGGGCGAGCTGCGCTTAATCCAGAAGAAGAGAGACTGCAAAGAGACAAATTTGCTGAAAACTCAGTACTTGCAAAACAAGCTCCTGCTATTCCCCTCTTGACACAGCGTCTGTTGCCTACCAGGGCAATCATATCCATGTGTAATTGTCTAACAATTGTTCCGCACTGAGAAAATAGTTCTGATTACAGACATTAACACGTTTAGGCATTAAGCTTCCTCACTGTAATTACCCTTGAGCTTAGTCTCACAAATGAATTAATGTGCTGATCGCTTGGACTAATAGAACCAGCAAAAGGGTGATGAATTGCTTCCAAATCAGATAAAATCAAGCGTGACATCATTTAATTAATTTCAAGGCTGGGAGGGAGGAGGAAGGGGGTCAGCATCAAGCTGGAAAGAAACGTATCTCTCCCTTAGCGATTTCTTGGGAGACAGAAAAAGGCAAACGGGAGCATGGCGAAGGGGAAGATGCACACCAGATGAGAACGGGGCTGTTTAATTTCTGTATATGACTGTGCAGCACCGCGTGGCTGAAGCCATGTGGCTGACTTCAGTACAGCTGACACGGTGCAATGGATGGCATGAGCTGGGTGCCAGGGACCATGCATAACCCCTGCTCCTTCCCCAGGCAGAGAGCCTGCGCTCAGCCTCCCTGGGGTCACTGCTTCTCTGTGAGAGCTGAGTCCCCAGGGGAGGGGCTGCCAAAAGCCCTCTCCTTTGCCATGTCCCTGCACAGGGATCATTTGCCAGGCTGCCAGCACAAGGCTGCAGTCAGCCAGGAGCTGGGCTGGCCACTGCTACCACCAGCAGATACACTGGGTTATCTTCCCTGCCTTCTCCCTGCACTACAAAGGGCTTCCCAATCATTTTTGTTAGAAAGGAACAAAAGGGGTCAACGGAAAGGACGTGGCAGGGCTCTGGACTGCCGCTGTTAAGTACAGAGTCTCTCAAATTAAAGTCTCCCCCTGGATGGCTGCTCACCTGTAAAATAAAGCGGCGTCGCACAAGGAGCTTGCACCCAGCGGGGTTACACGCAGAGCTCTCTCCCTGCAGCCCGGCAGATAACAATCCATCACCAGTCCCAGGTTTTGCCTCACATGGAAATCCTACACAAAGAACCACCAGAAGAGAAGGTTGTGTAAAATCAAAGGTCTCCGTTACAGCTCCCACCTAGAGCTGGCTTCTGCCATTTGAAAGCTGACTAGCTTTTTCTGTACACACGCAGGAATACAGACTATAAAGACATATGGGCCTGGCCTTACGCCAGTTTAAAACATATGGTAGCAGCGTGTACACATATACATATATGCAGGGACATATGCTTGCTGTCTGGAGATAAACAGACACTCATCTCTTCTGCAGACCCCTGCACAGACATACGCAACATGAAACGTACGTGCACAGACACAAATAATACCACAGCAACGCGCAACCAAAACATGTAAGCAAGTGCCTGATCCCATGGCGTGTCTGTGACTAGGAGCTTTGTGTCTTGGTCACAGCAGGATTCACGCTTCTGAGCACTGTAAAGGAACTGGGGCTTTTTCTGTACTTCAGATCTCCAGTAGTAAAAAAGTGGGAATAAAACAATCTTCTCCTCTCTGAAGGTGCTCTGCTGTGGAAAGGTTTACAAAACGCTCACAAACTGCGTTACGGGGAAAGTGCCCTCGTAAGCATCTTGCAGGGGCTCCTTGGCAGCATGAGAATGTCACGGTATTCTGTAAGTGCAAGAGAGGGATTTGCTTGTACAGTGTGACATTTGCCAAACAATTAAGGTGAAGAGCAATGTGCTATAATCACTTTTAGTATTAAACACACACAGTAAAAGTAAATGTTTAGAAGGCATGCTTTGCTTTTTTAACAAGTATGAGACATGTTGTTTGACACATTACTGTAAAAACCCTTGCAGCTAGGATCATGAGATTCAAATCAAACTGTGTAATTATTACACGGGTCTTACTTCTCATCCCATTATGTATTCACTGCACCTAAGAGATTCAGAAATGAAAGAATCCGAGTTTTCCTAACTCGAAAACAAGAAAAGGCAGTGGCCTTGGAGGCCCTTGGTCCTGATCGCAAACCAAGCCACCAACCAGCTTCCCATCAAAACTATCTCCCTAAGACAAAGACCTATCAGAAAAACTGGCTTTGGCACTACCACCCCCTGGGAGCACCCCAGTAGCTGTGCTGGGTAAGGTGCTGGCCCCACCACAAAAGATGTGTGGCTTGCACCCAGTCTCTGGCCCAAACCATACAGGAGGGTGCTTAATCTGGGGCTAGTCTGGACCTGAGGTCATGTCCTAGTCCAGCTCCTCACAGCACGGATATTTCCATGCACAGGGCTTGAGTGCATACCCTGCCTTAGTGAGCCCATGAGGAGATGCCCCCAGAAAGACGAGAGAGCCCCAGGGGCTGGTGTCATGCTGAATGCAGGGTCCTCGCCCTGCGGTGTCACAAGCGGTGTTTGCATTTCCACGTGCGGGAAGTTAATATTCATGTATTTGTATGCTGCCAGCCTTGGGAGCAAGCAAACGTCCTCTAACTGCAATTTCAGCCTGGTCAAGGTAACTGACCTCTTTCATTAAGTGCTTCCAAATTTCCAATCTATCCACGAATGTGAAAAATCTGTGCTAATTAGAGGCCTGCCAGGAGGCCAAAAGTGCAGAGGGGAGATAAGCGGGCTTCTAGGTGTTACTTAGAGGCACAGCACCAACATCAGCAGGGTTTTTGGCTTGCACTAACACACCGTCCTGGCCTCTGCTATCCAGGCAGGGTCACTTAAAAACAGAGCCATAAATCTGGGAGATGCTGCAGTACCGGGTGCTCTCTCTGCCTCCGACAGGCAAGGAGAAGCTCCCCAGCCGTGCTCAGCAGAAGAGGCAGCATCCCCTCTCCGGGGCTCCCTCTGATTTCTGTCCCAGCCCATTCTGCGCGTTGAACACCTGGTGCCCGTGTGTGCGATGCGGTAACACCCCAAACGCCGCGTGTGCACCGCTTACAAATAGTGCTTAAACGTAACGGCTTATTAATGGAACGCTTAGCATGTGAGAAGTGATACGAGCTCGTTCCCTTTTATATCCTTTTTGATAAAGCACATTTTGAAATTCAGTGACCTTTTTTCCTTTTTTTTTTTTTTTCCTTCAAGTTCCCCAGCTTTATGTAGAAAGACCCCATCAGTGTGAAGTGGAATATAATGCAGTTTATTACCACTAACAAGGGAATGGCCCATAACTCTGAAGAGACAAAGCCTCAAGTGAGCTATGAAGGTCATTTTCTAGCATCCAGAAAGGAAATGTAATACTGCCTGTGTCATGCTTCCCATTTCGGAGACAATGTGGGCCGCTTTCAGCTCTCTTGTAATAAGGAGTAAAAATGAAGATTTTTTTTTTTTTT
>VXAV01000203.1:0-29426 GCA_013399715.1 Alectura lathami | reverse complement strand
CGGAGCGGGCGGGCTTCGGCCTTGCCCCCGCGCTCCCTCCGGCCCCGTCTCCCCTCGCGTCTCCTCGCCCTCGGCAGCCGGGCGGCCCCGTGGCGGCTTCCGCCGGCGTTCGTGGTGCTGCCGAGTGTAAGCGCTGTGTGGGTTTGCTGGGTTTGGCGGGGGTCTTGTTTTTTAGGAGCTGCGTGGATTTCGGGAGTTAATGGTTTCGGCCTTTCCTTTGAGTCATCTGTTTAGTTGTCGAGCAAGGCACTGTAAAGGCAGCAAGCAGTGGTCTTCCCTCTAACTTCCTTCAGCCTGGTCCCTCCTTTGCTACCTGAAGCAGAGGGGAGGACAGCAGAGGAGTGAATTCCTTGTGTCTCTTAGTCAAGGGCAGAGGTTGGGTGGAGCTGGCTGTGAGCTGGGGTGGGGGATGGCTTTTGGTGTGGGTAGAAATGGGCATCCCACCTGTGTTTTCTTGAAACTAAAACAATGACAGAGCTGAAAATGAGCAGTAGGGCTTATAAAACATTTTCTGTGTATAGTGTTCGCGATGCAGTGACCTGGTGGTGTTTCTTTTGTTTTGTAAGCAGCGCTGCTGCTTTTACTGTCATTTTGTTCTTCATGTGTTTGGACCATGGGGGTGTTATTAATGTCTTTGGCTGGTGACCTGAGCCACGACCTTCAGAAAGATGTTGGCCTCCTCAGACCTGCACAGCATCCTTTGCCTTGTCAGTGCAAAGCAGTGTTTTGTTTTGCTCTTGTAACTGTGAAGGAGAGGGAGCTGCTGTCTGGGAGCTGAGTGGGAGGAGCTGCGTTGGCTTTTACAGAAAGAACCCTGAAATGGAAAAGGAGCTCTGTGTGCACTGTATGTGTTCAGGTTTGTGAAAGAGGAGGAGCCAACAGATGTGTGACCATCTTTTGGGTAGGTTGTGGTGTGTGCTGAGCTGAGAGGAGGCCCAAACCTTCAATGAGTAACTGTAGTGGTTATTTTCCTGACTTGAAATTTGCAATGTGGCTTTGCCTTGGCCTTTTTGGCCCTGGAAGCTCATCACCTAGATGAGTTAAACCTGAGAAGCTCTCTCTTTTTTCTCCCCTTTTTCTTTTTTTTGTTTTTTTAAATGCAGACTGGCCTCCTCCTGGTACCATGGGAAAGCAGAGGTTTTTTTTGCTGATGAATAATCCTTTGGCAGGTGATGCCCTGGTGCTGGCAGCACCAGGCAGTGAGGCCGCATGTCCCTGGGCTCTGCTGTTCAACACGCAAGCGCTGCAGCCACCACAGGTGCAGGGTGGCAGCGGAATGTGGGCAAAGGTGGTCTTGGAGACATGCCTGCCCTTGGTGCCTCACTGTCCAGAGTGACCTGCTGCTTGTGGGGCAGTTACCTGAGACCCCTGGGACCCTGCCTGGCCTTTGGGGTGCAGCGTGACTTAGGGCTAGATCTGCTCACACAGCACAGCGAGGTGCAGCAGGCGTGTAAAATGAGTGCTGTGTTCTCCTTTCCTGATCATGCAGTATGGCAGAGCACTTCTTGAAAAATGTCCTCGGTCAGGTGCGGGAGGAGCAGTTTTCTTTGCAGAGAGGCTACAGAAAGGTAGGTCATCTCAGGAGTCAGTGTGGGTGGCAAGTGCTGCAGCTTTGCATAGCTCTGGCCTGTTTTGTATAGCTGTCTGTGCTCCCTAAGTGCTTGTAGGAAACAGTCTTCCTGACTCAGCTGGAGATGTGGGGAGCTGAGCCCTGGACTACTGAGGTCTGAATCCTTGGCTGAAAATCTTCTTTGCATGTACAGAGAATTTGGTGGCTCAGCAGTATTGAAAAGGCAACTTGTGAAGTCTTGGCTATTTCTGCTGAAAGGAAAAGTCCCCTGGGGGGCACTTCCTAGGAGGAGGAGGAATATCCTTTCTGGGAAGGACACATGTCCCATCCCCATTGCTTTAGAAGGGAGAGGAGGGGCCCCTGTTCTGCTGCAGCATGTGAAGCACAGGGGGTAAATGAAATGTAGAAGTGGCTTGAAAGAGAGATTCTCTGAAATCATCTCAGTGTTTCTTGGTACAGGGGGAGGGCAAGTCACAGGGCTGAGGAACTGGTTGAACCAGAACTCTGACTGATCACCCTCAGCTGTGCTGAGCAGCTGTGCTGGAGCTGAGTGCTCCAGGGCTGGGCTGGGGCCCTTAATGCAGACCCTGTGATGTGTGGCTGGTGTCTGCATGTGTTCTTGTTATGTATATCCCCCCAAAATGTCCAGTGCAGTTAGGGGCACCCAGCCCCTTAAAAATAGTTCTATGGATGCTCACTTCCCTGGGTAGGGAGGAACAAGTCAAGGACCTTGTTTCTGGAAAGAATCAGATGGGAATAATGGAGAAGGAACTTGAGCAGCTGTTTGTCTGGGGTGCTGTAGTGCAGGTGAGTCAGTTTCCTTTTTGGACTTTTTTGCACTGTGTTGCAGTGGGTGATTCTTGGTTGAGTCTTTGTCATTGTCTCCATCTAATCCACATGACAGCATCAGTAATCTCTTGAGAAATTGCTCTCCAAGTTTTCATGAGGGTTAAGGGCTGTGGGAGGTCAGTGCTGCTGGCCTTGGAGTCCCACAAGGCTGTGGGACATCAGCTGGGGCTCCAGAAGGGCTGGAGGGGCTGTTCCCGATTTTAATGTCAGTTGTTTCACCCAGCTGTGAAGTGAGTGCCCAGGAGGCATTTGAGTGTGGGGGTGGGTCAGGCTACTGTCTTACTGTTTGGTTTGTGAAAAGAAGCCAAAGCACATTGGACGCTGCCTTTTTTTTTTTTCCTGCCTGTATGCTCAAAAAGAGAAATCCACCAAAACCTAGCACACTGGAACAAGGAGGAGGGTGGCTGTGATGGGCTGGGACCGGGGCAGTGGCAGCAGTTAGAAGGATGTTGTCAGGCATCAGAAATCTGCTGAGGAGTTAGTGGGGTGTGTGTGTGCCTGGAGCACCATAAGCCATGTGTGCTTCTCTGAGCTAAACCAAACCCGGGGGCACTGGCTGAGTGCCCTGTGCTGGGGCTGTGCTTAGCATTGCTCTGCACACCTGCAGGATTGTGGCAGAGTGCTGAACTGATCCCAGGGAGGCAAGCACTGAGGGGTGCACATTTCAGCTCGCACTGTGTTTGTCTTGGCCTACCTGGAGCAGGGAGTACAGGCTGCTTTCTTGTCGGTCTGTGAGCAGTCACTTTTCCTTTGAGTATTATTTGCTGAAGGTGCTGCTTGTGATTGTTTCCCCTTAAGGCGAGAGAATTGTGTTTAATAACTGTCAGATGCTGCACTGAAATTTTCTCAGATACATACCTGTGTGCATGTGCTGCTGGCTGCTGCATGTTTCAAAGCATTCACTGTCAGGCATTCTAAACTAACACATAACAGACTCAAATTTGCCTGCTGTATGTTTACTTGGCCTTAAGGAAATGGCAAAGGCTTCATGGTGGCTTCCTTCAGCAGAGCTGTAGGCCCCAATGCGTGTGAAGAGCTTGTGAAGGCACAAGCTGTGTCTGGAGGGGAAGGGACCCCTGAGCTGCCTGTGTGTGTGCTTGTGCTGGCTGCAGAGGCCGTCTGCTGGCTGCTGCCTGCCTTGCCGTGCTCCCTTTGCCTGGACTCCTTGAGGTATGCAGCATTGTAACATGGAGTCACTCTCATTCTTTAAATTAATGACATGTGAGCTGCTTCTGAAGTGACTTTGGCTTTCAGACAAGCTCCATCTGAGATGAGGCTTGCAGATTTGCGTGATCCTCAGCCCAATTCCAGAGTGGCCTGGTTCAAGGCACTACCTGTAAGGTGTATTTTGTCTGACTGCTTCCTGTTTTCTGCCAGGTGCCAGTTGTTGATCAGCTGACCACTGACACTTGGATTAGGAATTAACCATTTCTCCTCCTGGAATGGCACACGTGATTTTTCTTTTTGTTTTTTTTTTTTTTTTTGCCCTTGCTCTTCCTATGTACCTTGTGAAGCTGGGCATGTAGGCTGTGCCCCGCACTGGTAGGCAGGGTGTTGGCTCCTCTGTCTTTCAGTGATCTGTTTTGTTTGTTTGTTTTTTGAGTGTACAAGCCTGGCAAACTGATGAAGAATCGCAAGTGAGTTACTGTGTGGATGTCGAGGTATCCCAAGTGCATTGGTGCTTTTGCCAGCACAGATTTTGCTGGGGCAGAGTGCGTGCCATGTACTTAGCTATAGCCAAGAGGAACAGGAAAGTGTGAGTGGATTTAACTGTGTAAGAAGTTGTACAGCCCAGAGGTGCATTATCTGTGTGCTCCTTTGTGGGTTCTGTGCAGTTCATCTGCAGAAGGGCCTGGGGGTGTACCTGGGCACAGCTGGTGACTTAGGTGACAGCTCTGTTAGCTAAAGCATGTGGAGTGGCTGTGTTAGCCCAGCAGAGGTATGGGAGAGCTCGTTTCCTGCAGCCCTCTGCCCAGGGAAGAGTCTTGTGTGGAAAAGCACGAGAACTCCTAATGGAAAGAGTCCTGACAGCCTGATGAGGCTGTCCATTGAGGCGTAATAAAGCTTTGCTTTGGGATCCTGGCAGTGGCAAATACAGGCTGGGCTTGTGCAGGAGGGTTCCAGCAGCTGTGTGTGAACAAGATGCCAGCCTCTGGCTGCAGCCCCAGCTGTGATATTCTGGATCTGAGCAGAACAGGTGCTCCCACAGTGTTTGTGCTGGGCTGTGGGCCTTCTCCCCTTGATGCAGGAGCTGCCAGCAGCTGGGGAGAGCAGGCAGTGGGTTATAGATGTGCTGAGGACAAGCTGGCATCCACTGTGGGGTTAGCACTTGCTGCTTCCCAAGCTCCCTCACCTGCATTATTCATGGCTGCCAGGGTCAGAACTGATCAGGTGCTGCGCATTTGCATTGAGACTGGAGGCTGCTTCCTTCTGAAGCTGAGTTTTTTCAATGAAAATGGGGATTTGGACAAATTGTACCCACTGGAACAGCAGCTTGCCAACTGTAGGACTTGCTGCTGCTCTTCTGGAAAATCACAAGGGATTTGGCTTGGTTTGTAGGAAGCGTTTGCTGGTGTTTCCCATGTGGAAGGAGGCAGGAAGTCTCTGAGCAGAAGCATGCCCTCAGCAAGCTGGGTGTGCGGAGGAGTTCTCCTCTGATAAGGAGAGGGGACTGAAGAGAGAAGTTTCCCAGGAAGGGCTGCCTTCCTTCGTGGGTGGGCTTAGGAGAGGGATGTCCTTGTGGCAGCAACAAGTGTAGTCAGATCCCAAATCTGTACTACTTTAAGAACAGGAGCAGTGCTGGCAGCAGCGTGCAAGCATGAGGAAAAGAGGCTGAAGTGAAGCACGGCTGGCAGGTCCTTCCCTCACTGGAGAATCTTGATCATGACGGCACCCTTCCTTTTTCTCCTCTTGTGGGAGGTCCAGGAGTTGCTGCGAAGTGAAGGGAGGGTTGTTGGTAGCTGTCTGTGGTGCGATGCAGTAGCCTGAAAGCAGAGGAGGGCTGCTGCAGCTCCTCTGGTGTTAGGGTCTCGTGGTGTCAATGTGTCAGAGCCCTGGCACAGTGTCCAAAAATGTCCTTCTGTTCCTTTTGGGGCTGCTGGGAAGTATTATACCGAGAGCTGGAGGAGAAGCCACACACAGTGTGTGCACTCAAGTCAGAAACTGATCTCTGGCCTTCCTGACTGAGTGCTCTAACTGCAGCCTGTGTTCTCTCTGGAGTGCTGCCTCTGTGTGTTTTAGATGGGCGTGCTCTTGGCGCGTGTGATTTGGGCAAAAATTTAATGCTTGCTCATCAGGAGCAAGCTGACATCAGGACCCCAGGCCTTGTGTCACAGGATTGGATGAAAGACTTTTTTGGACCAAGATGCACATAGCTCTTGGTTATTTCATGATTTTGCAGAAAGAAATGATGTACCAGTGATGGGTGATCCTGTGGATTTAAAAAAAAAAAAAAAAAAAGCCACCAGCGCCTGAGTTCCCTAAGCAGAGACTTGGCGTGCATACATGACCACCCCAGCACTGAGCTGGAAGCTGGTGCTGTGATGAGGACAGGTAGATTTGATCTTGATTTGTTGATGATCAGGAACATGCAGACACTTCACAGGAAGTAAAAGCTGCAGGGCTGTAATGGGAGACCCCGAAATTCACCTGTGTGCACTCAAAAGGCAGCCTGTTCCATGGCCTTGCGAAGCTATGTAAATGCACAGCTGCTATTCCAAGCCTGGAATTGGAGCTTGCTTCCTTTACTTCTGTAAGATCAATGATGCTTGCAAGGCTGACGTGTTCTTTTGCTGCACGGCTCAAAGAGTGGCATCACAATGAAGCCGAAGCTTGTCCCTCAGCAGCGCAGAATGCTCTGCAAGCAGCACGGCATGGCGGGGTTCGTGCAGGCTTTCCCTGGACGCCAGCTGCTGCTGACAGCGTCCCAGCAGGTGCGGTGAGCCTCTGGTTGCTGTGGTGCTGTGCACGCTGACACACGGCCTTGTTTTTTGGCTGGATGTTGCAGCCTCTTGTTGGGGGGGCACGCGATGTCTTCGTGCCTTAGGCGCACCTTGCAGTGCAGACAGGGTCAGCAGGATGCACAGGGGAGGAGGTGCTGCAGCCACCAGCTGGTGTGCACTGGGTACTCCCCAGGAACTGCAGCAAGCCCTGGTGCAGTCCTGCTGTTTTCCTTGGTTCTGCTTGTAAGGGAACAAAGAATGCATCACAGAGCACTGTTGCACGGAGTGTGCGCTAGCACAGGGTGAAGAAGGGGCAGCACAGCAGAGAGCGAGGGAAGGGGCAGCACAGGCTTGGGTCAGGCCTCTGGTGCTGGTGTGCCCTGGGTGCATTCTGCTGAAGGTTGGAGCCTCTTGTTGGGCCTTTCCCAGTTGCTTTGAGGCTGGGAGACGTTCTCACAGGTAGGTGATGAATGCATGAGCTTACCTGTGCGTGAAATTATTTTACACGTGGAAGCTGAAGCCCGTGAAGACTCACTGACCCGATGAGGGCTGCGCAGGCACGCAGTGGCGGAGCCCTGTGTTAAATGCAGATGTAACTCCTTGTCTGGTGCTTTCCCCACAGTGTCCTTAATATTCACGTCACCGTGTATTGAGGAACTGTCATGGTGGGCTGGGGCCCGGTGTGCCGCTCTGCAAAGACAGAACACAGACCGTCCGTGCTGCTGGGAGGTGCCTGCTGCCCCTGCCTGTGCCGGCTGGGGCTCGGCATTTGTGTTGGGAGCTGGAAAACGCTCACGAGCTGCGTGTTAGGGGTCGTGGTCAGAAAGCAGCCTGCTGGGTGCGAGCAGCAGCAGAGTTCCATCAGGGAACTCAGCATGATCGTTAATGCACAGCATCTTCTGATGGTCTGTTGTTATTCAGAGTCCACGTGAAATGCACAAGCTCCACCTTGCTCACAGAGCGTTTAACGGAACGTGTGGCAGGATCAAACAGGTATTGGACTATTTTATTCAATTAGAATGGTGTTGGTTTTGGAGTGGGACAGGTGGCAATCTTCTGCCTTTTGCTTTTGTTGAACAATGCAGCCATGTAAGTTTAGGTTAGTTCAAAGTAAGTTTAGCAAGTGGAGATTAACCACTTAACAACAGAAGAAGCATTGGCTTTGTACCTTTGGAGATTTTATTTTTGTCACTGAGCAGGCTGGAAATGCGTCTGTCAGTGCATTAGATGGAAGTTGGGTTTCTCAAGCAGTTCTGTAATTTCATTTGAGAATGAAATCCCTGCTATTATGGGACTCATGAGTGGCAGTCACAAGCCTGCGGCTGGGAGCCCTGCAAGCCGTTCCTGTGCTGGACATCTGAGCGATGAGCAGCCGGGCACAAGCCCGCTCATGTCTTTCCTTCCTCACCTCTGTGTCTGTGGGAAAGGTTTAAGCTCTGTTCTGTGTAGGAATGATTAGTCAGTATTTTTTTTCCTCTCCCTGTGGTGACTGCTGTGTGCTCCTGAGTGTACCTACTGGTAGAATTCCCTGGGAGCTGCCAGGTGTGCTAGCAGATACCTCTCTCCATCGTTGGCGTGCACTGAGGAGTTAAAGGTTCCTTGCTGCCTTCAGGGTTTGAGGAGCATCTCCTCTTCTGCAGGAGGATGATGTCGTCCTCAGCTGGTGCTGTTGGGTTATTCAGTGAGATGGCACTTGTGTGGCTCCAGAGTATGCCTGTGGTCATAGTGGAGACCTGAGAAGGCTGAAGTCTGGCTTCCTGGGTTGGAGCAGAAGAAACTTGTTTAAACAAAACTGCGCGCACTGTTGTGGAGCCCTCACAGTGTCACGTAGGCAGTCAGCTTGAGCACGAGTTTGAGATTCCTCTCGTCTTCCAGGCTGCTTTGCTCAGCAGAGAAGTTGGGTGCACGTGGGGGCTCCAGGAAGCCCAGTCTGGCTGGCCCTTGCAGGCAAGTCCAGCTGAAAATCCCTGCCCTGACCAATCCTGCTTTCTCCCTCCTCTCCGCCTCCAGCTACGTCCCTGCTCTCTGCTGAGCTAGGGGTGTTGGTGTCCTCCTGCCCTGTGCATGGGGCTCTCCACTTCCCTGCCTGCCCAGTGAAGCCTTTCAGCTGCACACAGTGGCAGCAGCCTCTTACTGGCTTTGCAGTTCCAGTCCCATTCACCCAGAGTCATGCTCTGGAGCATGCTTGTGCTGTCGCTAATTTCTTTTGAGGGTGAAGGAGGTCTTGGATGCCATTAGCAGCTGCTTGGAGTAACAGCAGTTGGAATATGCTTTTCAGAGGGCTGGCTGATAGCAGAAGATTTCTTTAAGCTGTGAGCTATTCATGACCCATTAATTTTTCAGTCTTTCATTGGAGGTTCACCCACTAAGATCCCCACAACAGAGAGGGGCTGAGTCTGCTTTGCCAAGCCACCTCCTTGGGGGCAGCGTGTCTTGCTGCCCAGTAATAAAGCACAGCTCCACCAGTTTTGGGTTTCCAAGGCTGCCTGTCAGGGAGGGATCAAATGGCTGCACAAGACTGCAAAGCAGAGCACGTGCCTGGCAGGTCTTTCTGTGTGAATGCCTAAAGGTGCTTCCTGTGTTGGAAGGCTGATGCAGCTCTGTGGCTTTTGGGGGGCTATTTGTTATGGAATTACTATTGCAAATGCTGTAGGATTTAATGCCCCACAAGGAAGGAGTCCAGGCTGTGAGCTGGCTACGTTCTGGGAGGATGTGGAGTTGGAGAAGCTGATCCTGCCCCTGGACTGGAACATTTACAGGGGAATGCAATTAAAGCACCGGATGAATCTTGCCCACTGATCATTTCTGGCTTGATGGCAGAGATGAATTTCCTTTCTTTGTTTATTCCCCCCCTTTCTCTGCTCCCTTGTGATTTCCAGGTTTCTCTTTGACCTTCTCCAGGGAGCTGGCTGGAGCTGAGGGATTATCATCCTGGGGAGAGTGATGGGTCTCGAAGGCCTGTTGTGAGATATGGACCTGAATAATGTGGAGAAGTTGAGCAGTTCTAAATCAGGGCCCTCAAAGCGAGGGAGAGGCAGTTAAGCTTTTCCCATGTCATCAGTGAAGTGAAAATGCTTGTGAGAAATTTGGAGGCTGTCTGCATCTGTGTTACAGCCAGTAAATGTTCACCCCCAAATCCCCGCGAACGCCAGTGAACCAGTCTTGCGCCCTTCAAACAAGGGGAGGAGGAGACCATGCTCCTGTTCTGCATTGGGTGATGTGTCTGACTGCGTTGTGCCGTGCTGTTCAGCTTAGGCTCTGCTGGCTGCGGCTGCCAGCCCAGCAGGAACTGTCACACTCTGTGTGTTGATAAAGCAGGCAGGAGAGGGTGGAGCCTGCAACCTGAACTCTGTCTTGTCATGGCCTGGTTATTGCGGCAGTGACAGTGAGAGCACTCCAGGGGTGCTGGTGATCTGGGGTAACCACATGAGGATTATCAGCTGCGGTGGGGCTAGCTAGGTCCCTGCTTTCCTCTTGCTGAGAATCTGGCCCGTGAGCTCTGTGAGTTCAAGCCTTTGTTTAACCCTGGGAGAAGTCCTTTGCTGCGTTAGATGTGTTGGATGCTGTATTAAAGTTTGTCGGGTGGTATTTAAAGACTAGAGATGGAGTCTTCACCAGGAGGGGAAGGGTTGTGCACAGTCCTTGGGCTCTGCAAGGAAAGAAGGGCAGTTGGTGTTCCTGTGGGGCTGGTGCCCAGCAAAGCTTGAATACTCTTTGGAAGTTTGCCTCATGTCAGTCAGATGCCATCTTGGGGTAGCTTGACACAAAACCTGCATCGCTGCTCCTCATGTATTTTTGTTGGTGTTCAAGTAAGACCAGAAATCCTCTCCAAATGAGAAGCTGTATTTCCTGTAAGTTCAGCTCAGAGCTCTCTTGATGTTTTGCAGTTGTTTGTATTACTGTCACAACATTAAAGTGTGGTCACGATTAAATTCCTGACCTTGTTGCAAATTTACCTGCTTAACTAATTTTTCATCTGCTTAAAATCTTGTCTGGGGAGATGCAGGCTTCAGCTGATTCTCCTGACATTTGTGCCTGCTTCATGTTTCCTGCCTTGCAATACCAGGTGTCCTTCATGCTTCAGCTAGATGCTGTCTGTTTTCCCCACAGACATGAAGCTCTGACTTGCTCCTACAGCCACTGGGAAGGGTCAGAACTTGGATGAAATGTGACTGTGAGACCATCCCTGCTAGCAGGGGTGAAGCTGTTTCAGCTGGAGGGCAAAGGAAAAAACTCCAGCTAACTCTTAAATGTTCAGACAGTTCAGTTGGCCGTTGTTGTTTCAAGATCTGATTTGATAGCTGTCCCAGGGCAGTTCTGTCTTCAGGATCGAGCCTTTTCAAATGTTGTTGAGGGGCAATGGAAGCCACTCCAAGTGACCAACTGACCCACAGCTTAAATTTAACCAACCAACCATGTTCTAGTCTTTCAATTATTTTTAATTATGTTTAATTCCCTGTGCAGATGAATATCCTGAGGTAAGGCATTCAGAGCTGTATCTTTTCTCTTGGAAATGAACTGGGGAGCCTCACAGAGTCAGCTCCTGTGTGTGGAAGGAGCTGTGTTACTTGGTTTCCCAGCCCTCCCTTTGCTTCCTGCTGTTAGGCCTGCACAGGCCGTGGGACTTGGGCTCTGTGTTTTAGAGGCCTTGAGATTAAGGAGAACCCCTGCTGCAGCAGTGTGCAGAGAGCAGTGGTTGCTATTCCCAGTGCACAGAGATCACCTGAACAGCTGGCTCCAAATGCTGTTCTCAGCAGCCCTCAGCAAGCAGCAGCTGCAGGACTGGCCTTCTAGGTTGAAGCTGTCCCTTAAACTCAGCACTGTAATGCTTTAGCCTGCGTAACTTTACAAAAAAAAAAAAGTGTAAGGCTTGTTATTTCCTTTGAGGTAGAAAAATCTGGGCTGAGGACAGACCTGTTTGGTTCAGCGTTATCTGCTTTTCTCAGCTGGGGCCTGCTGGCAGTGGAGAAGGGGCTTGGCTTTGTTCAGAACTGGACTCTGGTGTTAAAACAGAGGCGCACATGTGCTGCTTGGAGTTGAAGGAGCCTGGGTGTAGGAGGAGCAGGAGATCAACTTCTGGCCTTCCTGGTTCCACAGAGACTGCTGCTTGTTCTGCTGCCTGTGCGGTGTGTCCTGCCTCACCCCTCTGTTCTCATTGCCGCCTGAAGGAAATTGTTCCGGTAGGATGTAGAGGTGTGGGTTTTCCTCTGCCAACCTGTGTGGTTTCAGCTGGTGGCTGAGTACACCCTGTCAGAATGCTGTGCTTGAGCCTGCAATCAGTTGACACAGCTTACCCCGGGTCAAGAGAGCCCTGATTTTGTAGCCTGGGTGGTGGAACAAGCACCAATTCTTTCAGTGTACTGTGGAGACATGATGCAAGTGTGTGACTCTGGGACAGGCTGTGTGTTTTCTGTGCATGCATGGGTGAAGAGTCTTCTCTGCTGTGGATACAAAATAGCATGTGAACACCCTAGTGTAAGCCCAAGGATTATGGGGTTGGGTGGGACAGTGAAGCACTGGTAGAAATTAAATCCCAAACCCTGAGTGCTGTGATGAGCGACACTTGAACATCTGCTTATGAAATAGCCAAACGCAGACGCAGAGGAGATAACCAGTGCAGCCAGCAGTGCTTCACGTCTGTGTGCTAGGTAATGCAGCAGAGAGGTGCTGGGTACCCTGCCTCCAGCTCTGCAGAGTCCTGCAGAACAGGCTGGCAGCGGGCTCCTGCTGTCTGTGGCATGTCAGGTGAGAAGCTGGGGTAGAAATCAAGTCATTGGTGACACTTCCTGGTGGGAGGGTAACAGCACCCCAGGAACAGGAAGCATGTGGAGAATGTGGAAGAGTGGTTCAAGCCAGGTTGGCTGGACATGTTGGGAGTGGCTGCGGGCATCGTCAGTTCTGCTTCTGAGGCAGAGGATGTGTCGGGCACAGTCCCGTGCCCGAGGGTGACACGGTGACACAGGGCCGCACTGGTTCACTGGGACAGTGCTGTGTTGCTTACCAGCATCTTGTTGCAGTTTGGAGAGGGTGAACTGAAGCTGATGAAAGCCTTCCATGTCCATTAATCTTGTCCTTATCCCACCTGCATTTGACTTCTGTGGTTCTCACTGGGGCAAGAATAAAATTCTCTTTTTGATGCAATGTTTTTGTTTTTTCATAGAACTATGAAGCCACTAGAGAGAAGTTTGAAGGCCTCAAGCGCTCACGTTTCTGGATGCTGCTTAGGTGGAGATGACCATGAGAAAGGAAGAGAATACTTGGGGCTAGTGATCCTGCTTTACTGCAGTGAGTCTGGGGTCCTTGCTCAGGGAAGACTGAAGTGCCCTTTGTCTGCAGGCTTTGTGTCAGCAGACTAACTCCTGCTGCCTCCTGAAAAAGCAGAGGGCATAGGAAATGCTGCTTGACTGGAGCAGTGATTAACCTTTCCCCAGAGTGAAGGAAGCTGTGAGTAACAGCCCTCATGTTCCCTTTTAGTCTGGATTCTTGGCTAGAGTTAGGGCCCTTACTGCTCTGTGTCAGTACCAGGAAACCTCTGCAAGCATTTCTTCCTGTTGGTGATATGTTGTGCCATACCCAGAGTGTGTTGAGAGGGGTTTCTGGGTGAACTCCAGTGCCACGGTGACAGTTACAAACCCCTGGTGTCACCCTGGGACCTGTCCTGTCCAAATGGCTTGAGCTGAGCATTGGCCATCGGGGTGGTTCTGTCTGCAGCCAGTGCCAGTAGGGTGGTGTGCTGAGCAGGTAGGCAGCTCTTCCCAAACCCTGCCACAGCATGTTCTCTGCGGAGCAAAGGGGAGCTCAGCTTTCAGGGTGTGCCCTGCTGCTGTCGGCAGCTGGAAGCAGGTGGTCAGCATGCCATTGGCACCATCCTGCTGCAAGGTGCTGTTCTTCCATGGTTCTTTTCTGGGCGTTCTCCAGACACCTGAAGGTGCCCTTCCTGCACAAATCTGCTTTCTGGAGACAGCCTGCAGAGCTCGCCTCTGCAAAGCAGCGGTCTGTGGTGTGAGCTGTGTGTGGAGGGCAAAACTCTTCACAGCATTGGCCCCAGTTTGTTGGGAGGACTTGGTGATAAAAAGGGATAATACTGCAAAAGGAAACTTATTTGGGAGTGCAATAGCCTGCCCTGGAAACAAGGAGCTCGGAAGTGATGGAGAGATTGCATCAGAAGGGGAGGAATGGGATTTGAGCTGGTACACATTTTAGCAGGAATGCTGCATGAATGCTCTCCTGCTGGGCAAGGAAAGAGTGGAATAAAAGATAGCAGAAGATATCTTAGTGCAGATTAATGCCGCCAAAAATAGTGCAATAATCCTAATGCCTGTCACGGATGACTAGTGGAACTCCAGTTAACGTAAAAAGCCCGTATCAAAACAAACCAGCAAATATTTGCCTGGGTGGAGGATAATGCAAGCTCATCCCACCAGACATGATCAGGGAGGAGCTGTTGCCCTCAGCCCCTGTTATTGCCGTGTTGTTGGGGTCGAGTGTGGTGCCTTCTGTAGGTGTTGGCCTCTCCTGGTGGCAGTCAGACTCATGGTGTCACGCACAGCTGACACTTTCTGGGAGTAATGGCAGGTTTCTCTAGAGCTCTGTGCAGTTCAGCAGCCCTGGTGTGGTCTGAGGAGAGCATCCCAGGAGAAGTTGCCTTTATTTCCCTCCTGTCCTACAGCTGAGTCACTTATCCATCCTCATCTGTGGCTTGTGGGTGGGGAGAACAGAGACCAGGTTCTGCCTTCACCTTTGGGACCTAGCACTGAGAGCTGTAGGAGAGCAGCACTCCCTGAAGTGCTTGCAGAGCTTGATGGTAACTTTGGCCCAATCTGGCTGTTCTCTGAAACAATGATAGATGAGCTTTGTCCCAGCTGTTTTCCTTGGCCTTTTTTGTTTGTAGTGAAGGGTGATTCCCAAGCAGAGGTTTGCTGAAGTCTCTTTGTCCATGGAAAAGATGCCCTGATACCTGGATGTTTATGATCAAAAACAACTCTTGTCTTTGTACAAATAGGGGAGAAGCATCTTCTGTGTTCCAGAGCTGCATGTTACTGCAGCTGGGGAGAGGTGTTGGAGGTGAGCAGGTGGGCTTCCTCAGTACAGCAGCAAAGAGAAACTGGCCCTGGGGCTGCCAAGCGGTGCTGTCCTGTGACAAGTAATGTGCTGTGTCTGTGTGTTAGGTGGCTGTGGCTGCAACCCTGCAAGAAAGTGCTGGGAGCTGTTTCAGCAGTGCCTTGGGAGCAGGGAGGCTACAAAGTCCTGAGCAAAGGGAGTCAGTGTGGTTGTCCTGTAACTGGATTTCAGCCGCCTGAGTTAGGAGGAGGGGAAGAACTATGAGCCTGCCCCTTGCACTTGGAAAGTCAATGCTCAGGAAGCTCCTCTGGCTTGTGAGATAAGGCAGAATATGGCATAATTCTTGATGGGTACGAATCGATAAGTATTTGAATGGTGCAGGTAAGGGGTGGCTTTGTGCCTGGTTCAGCAAAGCACTGGAAGTGAAGTGCCTGTGAGCACGGCCGGGGCTTGGAGCGCCTTGCTGGCTGTCCCTGGAGGCTCCGTGTTCCTGGGGAGGTTGCTGGGGACATCTGAAAAGCACTTGGTTGTCCCTTTATCTTCAGTGCTAAAGCAGCATGGGCAGCCCTGCATGAAGAGCATTGAGGTGGATGAGACAGAGCTAAAACACAGAAAGTGGGAACAAATTCAGTGGAAAACCACATGCATTGATTGTCCTGCTCAGAAGAGAATTTCACCCCTGAAGAATGAAGTTGTGTCATCCAGAGTGTTGAGCAGGAGCTGTGGTAATTCCAGGTGTTGTTAATTTGTTCATGGAGGGGCAGTGGAGAAAATTCCAACCAGGGCAGTGGTTTTCAGGGTTGGAATTGGTGATTTGATAGTTCGCTCTTTCAAGCCTGATGCCTTGCCGTAACTGAAAAGAGAGGGGATTCTTCTCCAGCCTCACTGCTTTGGGGCCATCCATCATTGCCTTGGAAAGGAACGGAGGATGTGATCTAGGGCAACCTAGAAATGTTTGCAGAGGGAAGGTGCTTCCGTGCCATGGAGATGTTTTGTGGCTACTATTGCAGAGCCCAAAGATGCAGCTGGGAGATCATCCCCCTGCGTGTCCCTGCTGCTGTGTGAACAGCACTTAATGTCTTTGGGAGGCGCATTCAGCAAGGATTTTAAAAGGAGGTGTTCTAGCAATTGCGTTTGGATGCAGCTCTTCCTGTTTTCTCAGCTCCCCTGGTGCCTCTTGGTGGTGGATCATTACAGCAGGGTAACATGGAAAATGCAGTGTGCTTCGGCAACACCCAACAGCTCGTAGGAAGGCCTTTGGTCCCATGTGTCCTGTGAAGTCTCACCTGCTTTCACCCTGTGTGTCCCGGGCAGAGTGCAGCCAACCCTCTGCTGGGCTCTGACTAACTCCAGCGAAAACATCTGCGGCTTTCAGCGCTGGATGGCTGCGGGCTGGGTTGGGCTTGCTTTCTTCTGGTTCAGCAAGAGCAAAGTGAAGCTTCTTGGGAGGTTGGAGGAGAGCTTATCACAGAAGGGTGATGGTGAGGGAGTTGTGAGAAATGGGTTGCACGCTCCATGGCTTTATTTTGTGCAGCTTGCTTGGGAGTAACATCCTGCCCTGGTTTCCAGATGGGCACTGCGGGCTCCCTGTGACTTGCTGCCCGCAGGAGTACTCAGGACTTTCAGTCCAACACGCCTGAATCACTGCAGTGCAGCAGTGCTGCCGTCTTCTCTTGCTCCACTCTTGTGTGTGATCCCCTCTCTTAGCCCCTTGCAGTCTTGTGCAGCTGGTTTTACCCAGCTCGGAAGTGCTTGCCTGGCTGTGAGGAGTTGTGCGTCCTGCTGAAATTACAGAAGGGCTGAAAATACAGCTGCTAGCACTGGAATCTGGCTGTTACACTGACACGAGCCTGCATGGAAAAATGCTCTGGCATCTGTATTGATTGGGGATGGCTGGAACTTCCCATGTTGTCCAGCTTATCCTACAGGCAGACAGTAACAGCAACAGTTGGGTAAGAAAGCCGCGTTCCCATGTTGCTTTTGTGGAAGGTGCAGGCTTAGGTGCAGGCAACAGTGATGTTTCCCAAGGTAGCTGTGAGCTGGTGGTGGTTGCAACACTGTGCCCAGCCTGCTCAGGAATGCTAAGAGGTCTTCAGATGGGCATGGAAATAACGTTTTCTCTCTCAGGGTGAGAGCTTTATCTGAGTTCTGGCTGCCTTGTGCAGGAGAAGGGTTGCATTTCCTCCAGAACCTAGTCACGGGCCCTTGTTTGTGACTGTAGGGGAGAGCTGTCCTCTGACCTGACCCTCAGCCTTATTTTTTCCTTCTCTCCCTTCTGGTGCTTGCAGAGTCGCTGGGTTTGTTTGTGTTGCATCTGAAGTGCCTTTTCCTTTCCATATGTGCACTGGGAAGAAAGGCTGTAGCTGCCAAGACGTGAGGCTGTTTCCAGTGCCTGGGTTCCTTTGCCTCCACGCTGTGACCCACCCGCTGTGGCCACAGCTCTGACTCCACTCTGGGCAGCAGAGGCGCTTGAGGTGACCTTGGCTGGCCTGGGGCTGCACAGATCCTGGCAGGCCTGTGTGTTGTGTCGGAGCTGGTGTATTGCATTAGAGCTGGCAACTTCTGGCCGCTGTCTGGCTTGCTGGTCACTGAGAACAGAAGGAATGGTCCTCCAGTGCGGTGTGCCTGGTGGGGCTTCAAAGCAATTGCTTGCCCATTTGCCTTGGGTCTGTTTCCTTTCGGCTTTGGCCGGATTTAGCAAAGCTGGGGGTTGGCCTGGAATAGCCAGGAAGAAGCTGGCTGTGGTCAGAGGCTCTGGGAGCTGAAAGTGGTCCATGCGGCTGTAGCTCTGCAGCATGCAAGGAGGAAGGGAGGAGCAGCGGAGGCAGCTGTTTGCAGGGCGGTTGGTAGCTGAAGTGCCCTAGTTTTAATGGGATGTTGTGAAGAACAGTCAGAGCCCAGGTGAGTGCTGGTGGGAGAGCACAGGCCCTTCTGCCAGGGCTCTTTTATCACTGAGCTGAATGTTCAGCCACAGTTGCCAATGAAAAGATTTCCAAGGCTTTCAACTTGCTGGAGAGTATTAGCTCATAACCTTCCTCACCTTACCCCCTGACCTTAAAATCCTGATGTGTTACTGTAAACCTTTTGCAAGGCAACAGTTTGAGGCCAGTAGAATTTAGCAGGATGCCCAGCTGATGGGCAGTGGGTAAGGGACGTGGGAGGGACTGGAAGTGCAGGGCACCAAAGCTCCAAAACAAGGTCACTTGTGCAGAAGAGACACAGAAGGAAACCTCTGGGTGTGGATTCAGACCACAAAAAGCATCCTTGCTGTTTCCAGGCATTCAGCTCTGCAGCAGTCCTTGCATGAGAAACCCCTGTCCCTGTCCCCATGGCCTTGGCTTGGAAAGCCCCAGGGTGAAACACTCTGGAAGGAGGAGGGTTCTGGTGGCAGCTCTGGTTGGCTCTGTCGCATGCATTTACCAAGCCCTGCTTCTGTAGTGAAGTGCATGATATTTTACAGCTGGTGGCCTGCGTTCTCTGCCCTGCCTGTGCACCGAAGGAACCAGTTTGGTAGGAGTGTTTGCAGGCAACAGAAGTGAAATGCTTCTGTGCAGCTTCCATTTGGGGTGGTGTCAGCTGAAGATGGCAGGAGCTGAAGGTAAGGGAGAGAGGGACATGGGGATGGAACTCTCCCGTGATGTGTGTGAGTCCTGGTCCATCAGGTGCACGACGGTTCGCAGCCACCTTTGCCATCCTCCTCCTGGTGCAGCTCCAGCTGGCATGCGGGGCTCTCGCTGCTCTGTTTGGAGGGTGCTGCAGGCTGTGCTTGCCAGGTCCAGTGCACTGATGTTGCAGGCCTGTATCAGAAAGCTTTTGTTGTTGTTGTTTCTAAATTTCTCTTTTCTTTGGGCACTTGGGATGGTTTATGGAAGTTCTCTGTGCACAGGCTGTAGTTTACTTGCCAGTTGGCCCTGGTTGCTTGTAAGCAAAGTAGCCTGTTGTCCCCATCCAGTGCGGGCACTTTAGGAGTGGTGTGGCTAATTAGCGCAGGGTCTGCACTGGAGGGAAGGTGCCTTGCACACTACTTGTCTAGCGAGGTGTTGACAGTGTGAGGAGGTGCCAGCCCCACTTCAGCTGAAGCAAAGATATAGAAGAAGGTGGCTCTTGAATTCAGTGGATCTGCTTCTTTTTTTCTTTGAGAATGAAGTCTAATTGATCTATTTTTGCTGCTCATTTGTGTTTCTTTCCACTGAATGCGGACTGTAAACAGAGATGGGGTATCCTGCTGCCCTCCTGGCTGTGAGAAGAGGAATGAGCCCCTGCAGAGGAGGGGAGGCTTCTGCTAGGAGCTTTGGAGCTTCTCATTAAAAAAAAAAAAAAAAAAAGGGGGGGGGGGGGGGGAAAAGGAGAAAGNGGGGGGGGGGGGGAACATGAGTTTTGTGGTTCCCAAAACATTTTGATGATGAGTGAGAATCTGTAATAAAAAGATTTTTTTTCATGTGGTGATTCCTCTAGCATTTCTGTGCACAGAAGGATCTTACAGCAATTAAGAAATAGGTCCCAACCTGATCTCTCCAATGGTTTTAGAAGGCGTGATGTTGTCAGAAGGTGGGGGTGGGGAGGGTGGTGCTGACTGTGGGTGCCTTATTTCCTATAGCTCCATTGCAGGCTGTCAGAGTGGGAAGATCAGCGGGGTGCTGCCTTGCTTTCTTCAGCACAGACATCTGTTGGGCTAAGGGCAGCACTGTGTGATGTGTGGATTCATTACCCAGAAATGAGATGTGCCCTGAGCAGGACAACGGGGCTGTGGGTTTGAGTTCCCAAGAATGACTGTAATGTGAGGTGCTCAATTGACAGCAGCTTCAGGGCTATTTGTGAATGTGAGCGCTGTGAAGAACCGAGGCCCTCCAGAGCTACAGGGCTTTGCAGACCCTCTGCGGCAGGAGTGAGCAGCGTCTGTGTGGCCTGCCATACCCCAGAGCCATGTCCCGTGTTCTGAATGTGAGTGAGCATTTTGCTACCTGCTGTCTTGGGTTAATTAAAGATTGTCCCATGACAGGGCCTAGTGTCCTCACCCACCCCACCCCCCTCACAGAGGCTGGGTAGAGGAGTGAGAAAGGAGGAGGCACGACTGAGGTAAAAGATAACTAGTTTACTGAAAACAGCAAAGGAATGCAAGATAACACACCATGAAAGGAATTGAGAGCAATAAATCTGACAAATTGGGAAATACGAGTGTCTGCTAACCATGTGCCTCCATAATGATGATTGAAGGCAAAAGGGGAGGGCTCCTGGAAACCACATGGGAAGGGGCCGGAGCACTGTGGGGGCTGTGGTTCTCCCTGCGCAGCCCTCCTGCCTGTGTCAGCTTATGACATGATGTTGTGATATGGAATACTGATGGAAAACCATGACACCTGGTTGTAGTCTTGCTAGAAATACTACCGCTTCCCACCTGCTGTATCTTTGTGCAGTTTCTCTGGGGCAGCTCTGCATTAGCTCACTAAAGTCATGGGGCTGCCTTGGAAAGCCCGACAGGCCCTGTTCACAGGCCAATGTGTAAAACAAAGTGCTTTGCACGCTGAGAGTTTTTGCTTAGCAGCTGTGGGGCTGGCATGCATGTTGTCTGTGTGTGGATCTCCTCGGTGGCCCTTTGGCAGGTGGGCAGCAGAGCATGCGAGACGAGCTGTGCGGTGCAGACAGAGGGGCTGTACTTGGCAGCAGCGTTGCCTGGTCCCTTGCTCTGTTTCGGTCCGTTCTTTGCAGAGCTAAACCCCAGTTTCAGGAAAAGCCTCAGTGGGACTTTTGGCTGTGCTTGATTTGTGAAGAGCTTGTAAGCATCAGTTGTTGCAGGGCTGCTGTTGTCAAATGCAATCTGTTTGAACACCAAACCTTACCCAAAGGTGCTGTGTGACTTGTGTAATTGTGCACAATGGGGAGGAACCCATCTGAAACCAAATACCCATCAGTAGTGCTGTTATGGACAGACATGTCAAACGTGGTTGCTGTGTGTTGTTGCTCTGGTGGCTGCAGGCAGCTGTTAAGGAATGAGATGTGGTGAGAGTCATCCAAGGGCTCAAGCTCTTGAACTGAGAGCTCCCTCAGCAGCAGCTGGCTGTTCTGGGAAGCACCGACAGCTACAGCAGGACTGGATCAGAAAGTACTGCTGAGCTGGTTCTTCAGAAGTCCGTAAGCATAAAAGGAATGCATTCTGGAAGGTACAGGAAGAGAGAGCATAGGGGGGCTGTGAGGTTGTGGCCTTCACAGTGTTGCTGTGCTTCCCTTTTAGCACTGTGCAGCGCTGCTGGGACGTGTGTCACTCTTGTTCTGCTTTGTGCTGAGCTCAAGGAGCCAGGCATAAAACCTTGGTGCCTACATACCTCCATCCTCACTCAGCTTCCCGGTTGTGCCCAGGACTACAAATGTAAAACCCTTTTGCGCTGATGCATTGCTAACTGGTGGAGAGCTTTCATCCTGACCAAGTCAGAGATGTTCTGGCAGTCCTGACTTGACTGACAGCAGTGACCACAAGACAAATTGTTTTTCGTTTTTTTTTCCCTTGTTCTGTCCTATTTTAAAAGCACTAATATGGATCCATGTGTGGGAGATGGATTTCTTCTGCATCCTAAATTACAGAGCTGGTTTGTGCAAGTGAGATGCTTCAGAAGCTGGGAAGCCTTTTAAATTGAGGCCTTTGGTACTTCAGTGGGTGCTCTGTAGCTCCGATTTCTGTCCAAGGTGATGTTGCTGTCTGTCCTTCAGCTTTGCCCATCATAATGGGAGTTAAGGTCTGGCAGGACAAGCAGCTGGTGTAACAGTGTTATCAGTGAGGTATTAATGCCCAGACTGAACTGGAAGCTCAGGAGCTGAGGAGATGTGAGGGGCTCCCACCCTGGTGCTGTCAGTAACATCTGAGTGCCCTCTGCCTTGTGGCTGTACTCTGAAGGCAGGTGGAGGCAGGGGCAAGGGTGGAAGCAAGGACAGAGAGGTTTCTTTGTTGCTAACCAGGATGCCTTTATGTTTTCTGCAGGGGGATTTGCCATAGTGTTTCTTGTGAGGACTAACAATGGGGTGAAGTGCGCCCTGAAGCGGATGTACGTCAATAACGAGTACGACTTGCAAGTATGCAAAAGGGAAATCCAGATCATGGTAAGTCACCACTTTGTGCTGGGGATGCAGAGCGTGAGGTGTGTAGGGGCACACTGCCAGCTGTGGGTTTCCTTAGCAAAATGGTCATTCTTCTGGAAAGCCCGAGCTCCTACAGTTACATGACTACATGAAAAATGTCAGTCTGAATTATTTAGAACTTTAATTGTTTTAGTGGTCAAGAAAAACATGGCAGTTGAAATGGCAGAGGAAATCTCGGGGAAAAAGAGAAGACAAAAAAACCCCTCTGTCTACCCCAGATGTGATGGGAAGAGCTGGAGAGGTGTGTGGTTTGGGGGTGCTTATCTTCTAGATTTCACCCAGAGAAGGCTGATGGTTCTGCTGCAGCTGTCTCTGAACTCCAGTCAGTGCACAAATGGAAGGGCTTCTGTGCTCAGGTGAATTCGTGTCACAGCAGCTTCCAGTCTTCTGGGTTGTATCAGAATTGGTCAGGCTGATGGGCTGAAACCAGTCTGTGGCAGGGTAGTTACTGCCTGGGCTTCTGAAACAGGGAAATGTTTCTAGTAAGCACTGTGTTGCTTCTCTGAATTCCTGGTTGCAAGACATCAGATGATAGGGTAGCTATTTTTAATAGCTGTTTTAACCTGAGCATCTCTAAACAAACAGAAAACGGAGATGGTCTGGATGGATTGGATTAGTCCTGCCTGGAGCCCAGTAACTGTGGGAAGTGCTGCTGTAGGAATTGTGTTCCTGGGGGATTGATGAACATTGAGAGTAACCGTGAGGTGGGGAATAAAACAGAACATCCGTGTTCTGCTAAGTCATGGCAGGAGGCGTTGGTCTGAGATGGATGATTGTGTCAGGAGCTCTTAACCTGTAGCAGTCCTGGGTATTTCTTAAAGTAGCTTTTAATTAGGTTAATACCTTCAAAGGCAGCTTCTGGAGTTTGAGGGACAGTGCAGCGTAGCTGTGGGGCATGCTTGGTCACCCCCAGAGCCAGCCCTGCATGGGAAAAGCAGAGATCAGATCTTACCTCAAAGGCTTTGTCTGTGCTCCTGAAGCTTGTGTCCCTGGGTTTCGCTTGCCAGGGCTTTCCCTTGTCTCTGTCTCTTTGGTGCCTCTCTGTAATGTGTGGCTAACCTGGAAAGTGAGGGCAAGAGGAGTCCTTCTGACTTGCTTGCTCCCACCCTGAACCGTCTCGTGAGCTCTGATCCCTGTTGTGAAGTACCAGCACATCAGTAAACAGAAGTCTGTTCTTCATTCCTAGCTTTTGTGCAATAAAGAAGCATTTGCAACTTCCCTTTTTGCAGCAGTGTAGCATTTCAGAAGAGAGCAGAGTACGGCTGGCAGAACCTTGATTTCTTCTGCTGGTGAAGCTGAACAGAGACCTGGACTGCCTGTTGCACCTGGGAGTGTATGTGTGAAGAAATGACTTTTTCCTGCAGGTTTAGCCTGTGTCATAGATCAGCCATTGATAGGGAGCTTGTGTTTAAGCTGTCCAGTCATGTCAAATAAGGGACTTCTAAAAGCAAGCTTGCAAGTTCTCTTTTACCTGGGTGGTTTCTGAGTAAGCAGAGATTGGAGATGCTGCTTGCTAGCGGAAGATGGAGAGGAGAAAAGTAAGCATGGGCCATTCTGTGCACAGCCACCACAACCCATCTGCCTCGTTCTCCCCCAGCATGAAGGAGGAGCAGCTCCAGCGCGCTTGGCCTGGGCCGTCGCAGGGAACATGCCAAGAGCTGGGCTGATCCCGGGTGAGTTAGCTCGCAGGTGGTTGTTCCTCTGCTGTCATCTCAAATCCTTCTGGAAGGCAAGCAGGTGGAGGCAGACCTCAGGTTTGATCAGGTTGTGTGTGGTGATTAATCCAAGGTGACAGAAGCTTGTGCTTAGTCAGGGGAAGAGCTGGGAAAGGTGTGCGTTGTGGAGGAGCCAGATGAAAATGCTGCTCCTTCTGCATGGCTGTTTAGTGCTCTGAATGTGTTTGTCTTGCAGCGGGATCTGTCGGGCCACAAGAACATTGTAGGGTACATTGACTCCAGCATCAACTCAGTGAGCAGCGGCGATGTGTGGGAGGTGTTGATACTGATGGACTTCTGCCGAGGTGAGTGTGGGCTCAGTGTTGTTCACAGGTAGCTTTGGCCCTTTTCTGTGCTTAGAGGAAACTTGCACAACATTTTCCTTTCACTTAAGAGGGGGAAAAAAAAAGGGCAAATAAAAGCAGCCTATTCCTAGGCCTGGCCCTTCCTTGAACACCAAGGAACTGCTGTGAACAGAGCAGAGCTAAAACTCCCTGTAGAGAAGTGGGTGATGTGCTGGCTCTGCTGTGGCTGTTACCCCCTGTGCTGGGGTGGCCCTAGCTCCTTTCTGTTGGGAAGGGGAGCCCTTAAGTGGATACAGCTGTTCTCCATAGGCTGGGGCAAGCACACAGTGCTCTCCTGTAGCACCAAGGCTGTGCAATGAGATGCTTCTTCAGTGCAAGACATCTTGTGAGCTTGTTCTGCCTCTTCCTGGCTGAGGATGTTCAGGAAGAAGCTTAAATTGGGCAAAGTGTTCCTTTTACCTGTGCCCTTGCTTGGCTGTCTCTAGCCAGACAGGCTCTTCCACTTCTTTGCAGCTGTCCCAAAGCTTTGATCTCTTGTGGCTGAGATGTGTTGTTTGGAAAATGACGCGTGTGCTGTGCTCGGATGCCTCTGGCAGGAATGGAGTGTTAAGCACAAAGCATGTTTTGGCCAGGTGACTTGTGGAGTGGGGCTGTTTTGGATGGTGGCAGCTGATGGAAAGAGGTGTTCTTGGGACTGTTCAGCTTTTAGCCTAAGCCAGCTGCACTGCAGCAAGAACAACCAGATTCTAGACCGCTTGAAACACGCACAGTGCATGTTTCAGTCCTGCTGTGCCATCTTTGTTTTGATGCCGGAATTTTGGCTAACGTATGTCGGGTTTGTTTGCTTGTAAAAGGAAGAGCACTGTGTGCAGCTTTTACAGAGAAGTTCTGTTACGGTTCCTTTATGAGTTAAATATCACAAGGGGTGTCACAAGCCAGGGACCTGGCAGTGCTGGTCAGTTCATGCTCAGCTCTCCACTGCTGCCCCCCCTGTGGAGGGCAGTGGAAATGATGGCAGCTCAGAGCCCCCTGCTGCCAGCTTCATGAGCCTCCCCTTGGGGCTGGGCTTTGGGCTCAGGCAGTGTGCTCCATCCTTGGCAGGCCTTTCCTCCTATTTGAAATGAGAAGGGCTGCCAGGGGACATTTCTGCTGTGGCTTGCAGATGCCCTCCCTGGCATGTGCCTCTCTGTCTTCAGCACTGATGCTGAGCACAGGAATTGCTGTTACACATTGGATTTTCCTTGTTACTCTCTGTTTGTGACTAACAGCTGCTTAAACCGAATTAATGTGTTTCTGTGTGCAGAACTGCACTCTGAGTGCAAAATGTTCCCAGCTGTGCTCCTTGCTGAGCTCAGCTTTTCTGCAGAACTTGTTGTACTGTGGTGTCAACTTTTCCAGCACTGCTGGTGTTAAAGGATGCAGCTTAGCTTTGGGAAAGGCTCAAAAATGCTTTTTCCTCCAAGGTGTTTTGAGGGGGAGAATTTCTGTGTGGATTTTGTGAAAAGGCCTTGACAGCAAGAGAACCTTAGAGTTGAGGCAAACTTAGGACTCATTCAAAGCATGGAAATTACTGCAGGTTCCCCTTGTGAGGTTGGATTTTGCTGGTCTATGATTTTGGCCAAGCCATTAAGTACTGTATGGGGTGTTTTGAGTCTCTTTCTCTCTTTGCTTCCTTCCACGTGGCAGACTGTTTGTGGATTGTGGGTGCCCCAAACTCAGTCCCCAGTTCTTCTAGGCTGACAAAAGCTTGATTTTGAGAGGGAAAGAAAAAGTGTGGCTTAGTCAGAGCTACAGCTGAGTGTTGGCGCGGGGAGGTGAATGAGGGCCTGAGAAGCAACCTTGGCACTGCTGAAGCCATGTCGCGAGACAGGGTCAGGTGTGACACCTGCTGGCAGATAGCACAATCCCCTCAGATTTCAGTGAGGAGAGAACGAAACCAGGTGACGGAGCTGACTGCAAAGAGGCTCTGGGGGAGGCTGGGTGCCAGCTGTGAATCTGAACTCAGGAACTCCTTGCATGCAGCCACCCTTTGGGGCGCAGTGTGAGACGGGTACATCTGGTAGGAGTGGGGCTTGGGCCAGGCCAGGTCTCATTTGGCACGCTTGCTCTCATTCTTGGTGTCTGTTACTCCTCAGGAGGGCAGGTGGTGAACCTCATGAACCAGCGCCTGCAGACGGGCTTCACAGAGAGTGAGGTCCTGCAGATCTTCTGTGACACCTGTGAGGCTGTGGCGAGGCTGCATCAGTGTAAAACACCAATCATCCACAGGGATCTGAAGGTGAGTGGTGGACCCCAGGAATGCAGGCGGGGGTGTGCGTGCTCCTTAGTGTGGATGTTGTCTGCCTACACCATGGCAGACAGGCTCTGGAAGCTGTTACTGTGTTTCTATCCTTAGTGATAAGGAGAAGTGGGTATAAATACCTCTCTCTATTGAAAGACTATGGGGACAAAGAAAAGCATCTCATAGCTGCTTACCACATGTTTACCATCTCTAGACCTACTTTAAAAACACAAATGTTTGAGTAATTCTGTTTTGCACAGGAGATGCGCCAGAATGTACCTGATGAATTATTCACAGTGACTTTCTACCACCTGAAACTCTATTATAGTAGTGTTTCAGAAAAAGGGTGCTGTAGATTTGTTTCCTGGACCCACATTAGAAGGATGGCTCTGGGGATGCTGGCCTTGGGGCAGGAGTTGTTAGAAGCTTTTGAAAGTGGCCTCTGACTGTTTACCATGAAAGTGGATTGGGAACAGAGTGAGGCCAGCAAGGAGAGCTTTGGAAGAATCCCAGCCCTGTAATCAGACCAACACAAAAACCCATCTCCTTTTCTTCCCAGCTAGCTCATAAAATGCCTGAAACATAGACTCAGTCAAGAAGGCGGCTCGTGTGCACATCTGAAGTTGGGATGTGCTTTGTGGGTCAGGCTCTGTTTTCAGAGCCCTCAGCAGCTGTTGGCTTAGTGCTGCTGGCTGTTGTTTTATAGGAGCAGAAGAAGACTTGTGTGCTAAGAAGAACCAGGTAGCACAGGGGAGAAAAATCCTCAGGGTCTGACAGACTTCTGTGCTTTTCGAGTGATCGTGGCCCCACTGCTCGGTCTGTGTGAAGGTATGAGACAAGTCTGACAGCTGGTTTCTTCTGGAGTGCTGTGGAATGGGAGCAGCCCTATGGGTCTGAGAGCTGGGTTTGAGTCTGTGGGCATCTTCCAGGAGTTGGAATCCGTGTTTTGTTTTTTTTTTTTTTCTTTTAATAGAGAGCAAACTCACTGTGTGGCCTGTGAACGAATTCATTCCCGTCTGTGGTGGGTTAATGAGTTAATGCTGAGTGCTGCTCTCTACGCTGAGTTGCAGTTGCAAGGGCACTTCTGGTCTGATGTCTAGCCCCCTCCTGCATGCTCAGATCAGCAGAGTCTGCAAGGCCTGGCTCTTTGTTGGTCAGCTGTGCCCAAGGTGAGGGCTGGCTATTCTCTGCCTTGAGATGTGTTTTCCAGCTGCATGTTGTATTCCTTGTGTCATGCTGGCCTCCTGAGCTCCAGTCCTAACTGGTGATCCAAGTACCAACAGAGAATGAATGATTTAGATAGATGTTAACTTTGGGCTGGGCTGCACAAATCCATGAGGCTAGGGGCCAGAAGAGGTTTGTGCAAGTCCTGATTGCAAGGAGAGGGGTCTGCTGGGTGAGCGTAACCCTGCTGAAGAGCAGGCAGGTGTTGGCTCTGCAGGCAGCCACGTCTGTGAGAACTGGAGGCCTTTTCAGCCTTCCAGCTCTTTGCTGCTGCTCTAGGAGTGGAGTTCCTTGCCCTGAGAGAGCTGCCAGCAGAAGGGGTCCCATGGACAGTCTCTAAGCCCTTCCAGGCAAATGCAGCTGGATTCGTCTGTGGCCCATGGCTGTGGTTTGGAGTTAGCCCAGCAGGCTTTGCCCGGAGCAGTGACCTGGTGGCACAGTCTCCAGCTGGTGGGCAGTGACCAGTAGCTGGGGACAGCAGCACCTGTAAACCGCACGTGTGAGGGAAATTCCCTCTGTGAAGAGAGGCCAGGAAAAGGGCAGGAGGTGGTGCCTGTGTTCATGCACTAAGGTTTTCCTTCCTGAGGTGGCTGCTGTCTCTCAGGTGGGGTGTCAGCCTGCCCCGTGCTTACAGTTGTGCAATGGGCTGTATAGGGTGTGCTGATCAGTGTCCTGTGCTTTGATTGCCACAGAGACAGGTGTGCATTGAAGCTGCTTGTTCCTAAAAGCTTGGAAGCCTCTCAGATGCCTCCTCTTCCCTTAGCTGGACCCCTGGGCAGGCAGCATAAACAAGGCAACAGGCCTGTGTCATGTAGGTACCTTGGCTTGTTCTCAGAGGTATTTTCCTCACGCTGGGGCTCAGCAGGCCGCTGCTGTTGTTGAGCTCAGTGGGAGAAAGGAGGGGAGAAATTATTTCGTACCGATGGCAATGAGTTACACAAGTACCCTGTGCCTAGTGACAGTAGCTTGCAAAGTTGTTCTGCCTTGAATCTTGTCTTTCCTGTCTCATGTCCAAGCACTCCTGTTGTCTTCAAGCATCAGCTTAGAGCCAGCCTCAACCTCTTCAGCTCTGAGCTCTCTGCAGGGAAAGGTCTCCTGCTTCTACCTGTGGTGCTTCTGCTCATTTGGAGCCATCTGGTTCCGGGAGCAGATGGCTGGCTGGTAGCTGAGTGACTTCTCTTGTAGCAGGAACACAAGGAGGTGGAGCAAAGTACAATACAGAGGAGGTGGCTGATCATAATGCCCTTCCCTTTGCATTTCCAGCTCTCTGAAATAACTATTCCCAGCATTCCCAGCTCTCTGAAATAACTGTTGTGCTCTCGTGTTGAGGGTTGAGTTTCTTGTGCTTTCACTTTATCGGGGATCTTCCCAGTGTTGCACTTCTCTGTGGCACGGTAAGAGAGTCATGCTGTGCTGCTGTTCTCTCTGTGCCTTTTTCTGTCATCCTCCTGTGTAACGCTGGGTTTTGCCATGATGCCACCAACAAGCCTCTGCCTGGAACTTGTTTGGCCAGCTCTGCTTTGTGTGATAGGTGCTTAGCCATCTAATGGTAAGCCCTTATGTTACCATGTTAAAAAACCAGCACAGCCAGCTGGTGCTCGTGATGTCCTGCTGTGTTCACCTTTCTGCTCTGCAATTCTTCTGCTCTTTCTGCTACAGAACTGAAGGTAGCTCAGAGCCTTCCCCTAGAGATTTTTGTTTGGAGTCTGAATCTGATTTGGTAAGCTCTGATGACATTCAAGACTGCAGTCCTGTAAGCACTCAGCAGTGCTAAAACCTGGGCTGCAGCTTCCTGGGTCCTTGGCTGGCAAGAGGCACCTGCATCCTGCTTGTGAGACATGGGATCCTCTGGCCTGGCAGGCAGTAGCAGCAACTCAGGCACTCTGCTTTGCTGTGTTTATTTTATTTTTTCCTGGAAGTTCCTGATGGAGCCTGCTTGCTGAATAGCCCAGTGCTGATATTTAATGAACCTGCAGGCTGCTTCAGTGCGAAGTCCCATCTGACTCTGAGCCAGGTCAAGCGGCAGGGCGCTTCTGGAAATGTTTGGGAGTGTTTGGGGGGGGGAACAGGGAATAACGCTGTCAGCCCTGATACCCTAGGGAGAAGGTGTGTGCAGTGCTTTGTTCAGAGCAGGTGCGTGTCAGAGGTGGGGAGGGGGGTTGCTTCACCCTTGGTTTCAATGCAGCATTTCCCCCTCAGCTGCTCCGGTTTGGCTGGATTTTCTGAGGTGATGATGCTGACTCCTTCATTTTCTTCCCTTTTTGTAAAGATTATCCTCGATAGGGAGGTCTGTTTCCAAAGGATTTTTGTGAGTGACTGCTTGTGTGGTGGGGTTTTGGTTTTGTTTGCTTG
>VXAV01000202.1:229114-255838 GCA_013399715.1 Alectura lathami | reverse complement strand
GGCCCCATCCAACCTGGCCTTGAGCACCTCCAGGGATGGGGGTGTCCTTTATACTTGCCTCATCCCTCAGTCTGCATTTTACTCCCACACCAGTGACTCCAGTTCCCAGCATCCCAACCAAGTTTGCCACTGAATCACACAGCCCTTCACTTCTGTGTGCCTGCACCTAAAGGACACAACCCTGTGAGCACCTCCCAGGTCCTACATCACAGGTCCGTAGTGACAACACCCCTGCAGAATGACAGCAGCCTTGCTGAGGCACTTTTAGGCTGGGAAGCTGAGCAGTGCAACAGTGGGAAAAGCCAAAGTGTGGGCTGTGGGAGCAGCAGACGCTCAGCTGCATGTATGGGGATGATGTGACCCTCTCATTGAGACCCCACTCTGGGAGCATGCACCGTGCCGACACAGAGGGCTTTTTCCTTGCTTAGCACTCAGGGCAGGCACTGCCAAGCCAAGACATGGTGATTTATTTTGCTGTCCTCTAGCAGCTCAGTGTGAGGTTCTGTGACATTTGCTGCCTATTATTCAAGCCCTTCTCTTGAGATAGCCTTTGCTAATTCCCTCCTGAGCTTTTCCAGGGAGTTCATCAGCACAGCACTTGTGTGCCTCTTAAATGCTAATTCATTTACCACCCTAGCACTTCTGTGAGGACTTTTTTAATTTCTATTTTGCATGTGGAGGTTGGAAGTGAGTGAGACGAGGATCCAGGTGTTCTTCTAATGCAGGGTACCTGTTTCGCAGCGCTGAGGGCCTGGTTTTGCAGTGCCCAGCGTTATGCAGCAGTCTGTATGTCCAAAGCACACTTCCCATCGACTGCAGTTGCAGATTGGCGCTGAGTATTTCTGGAAATTAGACCCCAGAGTCCAGAGCTTGGCAGGCTGAAAAGCAGCAGCGTGCAATCTCACCATCTGTGCGAGGTTTGGTTCAGGCGACTTGCCAACCGTATGTGGAGGGCGAGCAGCACCCACCGCTCCAGGGCTGCACCAAAGGACTGCTCCTGGTCCACAGCAGGCCTCCCTCTAAGCATCCCCATTTCCTTGCCCACCAGGAGTGCTTCCTAGCCCAGCTGCCTCCAGTCCTTTACATCCGCCTCATCTTCCTGTCTGCTTGTGACACCCATCCCAGTCACCCCAGTTCCCAACTGGGTTCACTGCTGAGTCTTTGTCTCCTCAATTTGGCCAAAAGCAGGAGGATGCAGCCTGGGGAGCATGGGGTGCAGTCTGCCCACCCCCAGCTCCTGGTCCTGCTGCAAGCTGGCCTAGTGCAGGGAAAGCTGTGATTGCAAGTAGAGGCTGGAATTGTAACGGCCCTCTGCACCCCACGGCCTGGACAGAAGATGCACACTGTGGGCTTTGAACCATCAGCCAGAGCTGAACAAGTTTATTTGTTCTGGGAGGCCAAGCTAAAGCATGAGGCAATCCTTGGGGTCATTAAATGCCAAAATTAAATATATTTCTACAGAGCATGTGTGAATTGCCTTTTCAAAGGCTTGTAACTTGGCCAGATGGAGATGGATTTCCACAAGGCAGCAAAAGACATAAGCAGTGTAAAACCATTTGTTTTATTAAGTGTCATGTCTCTAATCTAAACTACTAAACTTTAGGCAAATTTATAGCCAGCTGAAGACATAATTTACAATGCAATATTTTAGGCAGCCTGAACAGCATCAGTTCTGCTGTTCCCACCTCCAGCCTGTGTTTGTGAGCCTTGCCCTGATCACTAGCTCTGAGTGCTGCAAACAGACAAAACCCATGCTGCTGATATCCCCTGGGGAGCAGCCGATTGCCTGTCCTGCCCCAGGGAACCCCCAGCACTGGGCTACCCACCCCTCCTGTCCCCAGTTTAGCCGTGGCTTCACGAATCTGACCTCAGCCCCTGGGTCATGGGGGGCTCTGCAGCCTCCCAGGGACCAGCTAACATCCCGTGTGCACCGGCTCCTTTCCAATTTTATCTGGCGCATTAGCAGAATACCAGAATTCCAGTCAAAAGCTATAAAACTGTTCAGCAGTGAATAATCTATGTTGCCCGATAGTACATACTCTACATGATATGCATGTTGCTGGGACACCTGCTTCACTACTGAGACATGACTCATTGATAATCTCCCTATGGGAGAAATATTTCGATAAAAGCATTCAGAAATTCTCCCTTTGTTTGAAATAATTCTTAATAAAATATGAAGTATAAATCTTGCACACTAGGTCTTGCATATTGAGAAATTGAACTGAAATCATACATGGAGCTTCACTCTTTTCCCCCAGCAAATGCGAAGGAGTCTGTCCCAGCTACAAGCAGAGCAGCCCAGGTGCCATCCACGGGCAGGGAGAAGCTTTCACACATTTTCATACGGATTTTTATTCGCTGGTATTTTATTGCTTCTGCAGTAAATTGGTGCTGACTGTGAACCGGCATAAAACATGACCCATAAAAGCAGAAACATATGGCGCAGGCACACTGAGGTCACACCAAGGATAACAATTAGAAAGGTCTGCCTTGCACAGCCCAGCTGGGCATGTGAAGGAACCCGTCTGAATAAATAAAAACCTTACATAAGTCACCCTTAGGAATGGCCCCTTTTGGATCTGAAAATATTCCACTCGACATTAGTACGTACCAGTGGCAGGACCCCTCTTTCAGGGAGCAGGATCCTATTTCTGAGAATGAACAACTTGTTTCAACAAAAAGTTCATTTGAAAACCAGCCATTTTGAAAACCTACACATCAGGAGGCAACAACAGCAAACAACCTGTACTTCAAAATCCTTTCACGCTAACCTAGGACACAAAAATCTACATGTTCTGAGTTCAACAACGTGGGTTAAAGCAAGCCCATAATTTTTTTATCTATGTTTCCAAAATGCCTAGTATAGGGGCTTTTGATGAACCACAAGGCAGGTCACTGCATCTTTAGGTGCTCAAGTTTTTACTTCATGGCCTGAAAAGTTAACAGTGTCTTGATGCATAAATTAATGTGCTTGGCTTGAAACTCAAAAAGTTTTACCCTAACTCTGGATTTCCCGAGACTCTAACGTGCTTGACTTGGTGATAGCAGTGTTCTTGCAATGCAAGTTATCCTGAAAATAAACTTGAACCCCAAATATGATTAAACACATCCTCATTTAAACTTTGATCAAATAGAGCAGATTAAACAGCACAGGTTGTAAGGGCAGAATATATATGTAGCTGTTAAGTAGAATTTCCTTTCTCTGCAGGGTAATTTGAAACTGCAAGAGGTTTTCAGCCCTGTTTGCACTGACAGCAGGTTAAAAGGGGGAGATCTCCTGATACCTGGGAGAGCAGAGCAGGGACAGTCAGAGACTGTGCGAGGAACAGACAAAGGCACAGCACAGCCTCCACCTCTGGGATGAAGATCAAGTTCAGGGATCAAGAAGTGACCCAGATGCAGCTGCAGAGAGGCAGACTGTGTAGAGGAGAGAGAGAGAGGCAATGCACTGCTGCAGGATCCTTGCTTCTGCTGGACTCAAGTGTAAGAGCAGGGAGACACTTGGAGAAAAAAGGAAACTATTCAAGAACTGGGTTCCATAGCATCTTCCTCAGTCACTAAATTGGTCTCTCCAACTGGGGAGAGACTGCTCACTGTGATTAGGTGCCCAAATATATACAGGCATGCTTTTCCTACTCAGCTGGCCAAAATGAAATGCCCTGTTGGCACAGTGATATGTTGTGAGCAGTCTCTGAGTCCTTAGCTGCTAGGCTCAGCCACCCACTATAACTATCCATTAGGCTGCACACACAGATAAAGCCTCCAGCTGTTCCCAGAAACAACAGTTCATCAACAAAAGCCAGCATGAGCGCTGCAGACAAATGCTTTGCTTTTGTGTGAGCTCCCTGTTGGCTGCACCAGCTCAAGGCTCCATCCTGACCATCAGGCTCACAGGAGGTTTGGCCACAGCTGAAAGGGAGGTGATTTTCTTCCCCGTGCTCTGAATTTTCACACCATTTGCATTGCTCTCAAATCTCATGGCTCACAAGTGACGGGCTCCCCACATGGATGCAGAAGAGATGGTCCAAGACAGGGGAAGTGTCTGCTCCCACGACTGTAAAAGGGATATGGCCCAGCTTTCAGATTGAACCGATTTTGCTACTACTGTCTTAGTGCTAGTTTCCGTGTTTATTACCTAGCCCATTTCAAACTTCACTGAGCTGAATCTTAATAAACAGATATATTCTGATTTTTTTTTTTCCCCTCCCTGGCCATTAAGACTCATTATCTGGAGTCATCAGCTGTTTTGCTTTGTTTCCCATCTGCTCATGCATACTTGGATTCTGGGACTCTTCCCAGGGTGGGAGATAATTTCTGCAGATGGAAGTGCAATTTCCACTGTTTTGATTTTTCCCCAGTGGGGTTTCATGTGGCCACTGGTGGAAAAATGACAATTGCAAGGGTTTTGATTAAAAATTTTTCATATTACAGAAACTTGTCAAATCTCATGATTTTCAAGATCATGCTGCTAGCTAGAGTCAGTGGCATTTTTTCAAAGAGGATTTTCAATGCTTTCCTTATCTACAAATACTCCACTCTCCAAAGTAAGGAAGGACTCTGTCAAAAACAAATCTTGTGCAATTTCAAGTCACAGGGATACAGTGCACTTGCCTTTGGTTGGTGAGAAAATAACATCCACACCTCATTGCTGTTACGAGGAGCAGAAGCTGGAAACTAATGAGACTTCGAGGAGCAAGTCTAATCTTGGGTGGCCTTTGGTAACCACCTCACATCAGACCTTTAACTCATGCATCAGGTAGGCTGGCATATCAAAAACTCAGAGCTCCAGTAACTAACTCCTCTGAAGGCAAGCAAACCTTCTCCTCTGATTTCTTTGGTCAGTTTATTCCCACTTGATCTCATGCCAAAGTCATCCTTTTCCTTGAATAGCTGTTGTCTCTCCACGGTTTTTGTTCCCTCCTGTATTTATAAAGAATTTTCACATCCATTTCAACCTTTGCTCTCTGAGGGCAAACATACCACTCTCTTCTACAGCTTTTTGCTGTAAAAATATGCTCTCCGCCCTCTTCAGCCTCCTCGCACCTCTCAGGTGAACTTGTTTCCATTTATGCTCATCTGCCTTGGTAATGAGAGCCAGAACAGTGCTGGCAGTCTGGAACCCAAAGCACAAGCATGTTCCAGTCCTATTTTCCTCTTACTACTGCTTGGTGCCTTGTGCTCTCATCATCTGTATGTTGACAGACTTATTTTAGTTTTCAGGTGATAAATTCAGGCTGGTGTCACTCACATCTTGAAAACATCTCCTTTGCCCCCCTCTGGATTCATTTTGTAACATAAATTAAGTGGGTATTAAGAATCTCAGTCAGTTCTCTGCTTCCATTTCCCAATATTTTTCCTCCACGTCTGTAATTCCTATATTGATTTCTCAGCATCTCTGACACCAAAATTGCTAGACACTGTATATGGAGTAGGTTGTGCACTGGGCTGTGGAGTACGGTGAGCATCTCTCCAGGCGTAGGACCCCCTTGGCAATCTCTGAGAGAGGCATCTTTTCCCAGTTTTGCCAGGCTAGTTAGCTATTTTCTGCTTCGGAATTGCTATTATTTGAACTGGGTTTCACAGAGGCATTTCTCCGTGGTTACAGACTCCAGGCTCTGGTGGTAGTACCGGGGCTCTGAGACGAAGTTTTAACACAGCAATGGCTCAGTGGCATCTCTAGCTAGGACGTGCTCATATCACTTTCCAGCAAGAAGATGACTGCTCATCAGGACACTGCACCTGGGGAGGGATAGCTGCTGTCAGCACAGCTAACTACTGGGCTCCTTGAGAGGTTCCTCAGAGGAAACATCTCCAGTGATATCTGGGACATTAGACAGAAGACCCTTAGTTGTTCAGCAACTCTTTTCACCCTTAAATTACAGAAACCCAAGAAGGCTTAGTCTTTTGGATATCCTTGTTTTCATATCCTTTTGGAGGAACATATATATATGCTAAAGAAAATGTCAGCACCTTTTTTTGTTAAATACAACATTTCAGCATAGAAACACCTGCAGAACTGCCATCTTTACCCAAGAGCTTAAAGGTTTTTATGGTACATGTGAAGGAGGGGAAAGTTTTTTAATGGACATCTAGTATTTCTTTAATAGGCGAAAAACTGACAGGGCAATTCGAAGGGAATTACATTTGAGGTGAAGGCTAATGCTAGGACATCACCTTTGCCTTGTGTAAACCTCCCAGGATTCCCAGCCATGGCCTGGCACTCTCATTGTGTTAGAGTTGTTCAGTCCTTGAGAGTCAGGGGGGAGTTGTTTATAGAAAGGTAATGCTGGTAGAAGCGTGCAGATCTGTTACTAGACCACTGATACAATAAATCTGATCTAATAAGTTTAATAATGCATGCAATCCTGCTTCCTAAGTATAACCTTTTACGTTTTGTTAGGCCAAAAAAAGTAATTTTAGGGGAAGAAGAATCAAAGCAAATACTCATAGGAGGAAATCTGTAGAAGCAGTGAACTTTTCACCTCTAACAGCTAGAAATGACCACGGGGTAGAAGATCAGATGGTTCACTTAACAGCCGAGTAACGAAATTAGGCTAAAAGTTAGATCTAGTCTGCCCAGAGGCAACATGACAAATTAGATTCATCCACTTGCCATATTTGTATTAATGCACTTTTGTATTAGTGAGCAGATTATAAGAGAAGACTTTGCCCCGAGGCAGGGTTTTCTGGCACTGAACTCATTTTCAAGCTGAGGTTCTCCCCAGGGGCACCAAGAGACCCTCACTACTTTGCAGCCTAGGATGTGATCCTCAGCAAAGATTTGCCACTAACCTGTGAACAGCTCTTAACACTTCGGAGCTTTTCTTTCTGTAAGGTTATATATATTTTAAAACCTCTTTGTATATTTTAACAGTAGTACTCCTGCCTGGGAGTCTGTACTGACACCCGCTGACCTTGCAGACGGCCACCTCTCTTCGTGCTGTGGCTGTAGTCCTGCAAAGGGTCATGCCCCTGCGGTCACGTCCGTGTGAGCAGTTGGGACACAGAGCACTTCACGTCCGTTACAAGTGTGAGTGCTTTCCGTGTGAGGCTTTGCATCGCAGCATTCTTTTTCCTCCAATGAGGAATGATGAAAGACTTTTAAAATTAATTGCTTGACATTCTGGCTTGTCTGTGTTGTCAGCTTTGATTTTGCTGTGACAAAATGATGGCCGTTGCCTGTCACAGAGAGTGACGCCCTGTCTGTGAGCGTCGCACTCATCAAGTGGCAGCAGCTAGTTAAAGCTGGCTGCACTGAAAGCAGTTCCACGGAGCACAGGGAGGGAGAGGCGAGCACAGACGTTGTTCTGGTGCAGGGAGCCAGCCGGCCATTGCTCGCTGCCTCTCTAGGGATAGCAGGCAGTGGCCCTGCTGTGACACAGAGACACAAGCCCCAGCAATCTGCACTGGGCAGCCAGCCCTCCTCATCCCATCCCTGCAATTAGTGCAAATTACTGAGGGCTGTGTTTTTGAAAGCTGCCATTTTAAGCATGCACAACCACCAGACCCAAAAGCAGGGATATTAGAAGAGCAGCATTGCATTGGTGGGGCTGGATGGGGAAGGTGGGAGCAGAAGCAAGAGCATGAGTCGAGCCCAGCTCTCCTTTAGAGGGCACTGGTGCTCATGGTACAGGAGCTGTATTTACAAGGAGGCAAAATGTTATCAGCTGGGGTCAGCAGGCACCACAGCAACAGCAGCTCCTAGAAAATAGTACCAAGGTGGTGCTGCCGGGCATGCTGTGCCATGTATGAGAACGTTTTGTTGTTTTATACTCTGTGCACTGCTCTGTGCAGGGGCTCATTAATTTCCCCTTGTTTTTGCTCCTAGTAATCAGCAATCAGACAAGTAATTACAGTCCCACAGAGAGCCTTCCTTTCTCCTGCCACCTCCCGACTGCAGCCCTGGTGAAGCACTCCTGACTGTCAGTGTTTCCCAGCTCAGCCAGGGCCCCTTTCTGAGCCAGGCGAACCCTTCCTGTGGGGCCTACACCCAGCCAGCCCCACCAGAGGCAGGTCCCGACGCAGCACCAACCTTTTCATGGGCTTGGGCGAGGCCTCCCGCTCGAGGTTGGAGGAGGCATGCTTCACGTGCATGGCGTTGTACGAGGTGTGAGTGTACTCGTTCTCATCGCTGTAGTCAGGACCGAGCAATGTGCGAGCCCACGTCCCCATGTCGTACGGGGGAAGAGTCCCCCCAAACTCAGAGGGCAGGCATTCGGGGTGGATTAGCTGGTGAAGGCTGTTCAGGTTGTTGCCATGAAGAAAGATCTTTAAAAATTAAAGAGATAGTTCAAAGTTAGCATTGCTTCCTTACTTCATCAGGTACAGTACTAACAGCACTAAGGAAGCGTGGGGTGCCATTAGTTTCAGTGGGGGGCTCTGCAGCACCCACTGCAGGTTGGAGTGGGTGGGAAGGCAGGGGTCGGCTTTGATGTGTGTAGACAGAGAGTTAGGCTGACGCCATAAACACTTCTGAAAAGCCTGATTCGCTCGTTTTTGGCACATGACATTGTCACTTTCCTAAGTACCAGATCAGGAAAAGCGTGAGTTAGGAATAACAACTGACTGTTGCCACTGTGAGAGGCTAGAGCCTTGTACAAAGAGCTGTGTGAGGAGAAGGGCGCTAGTTTGGAAGAAAATGTAAGGAACAGGTCCTCGGCCTTTTAGAGCACACAGACCAGCCCTGCCCAGAGTGCATTGCTCTGTGTGGCCATTTTGTGCTGCTGCAGCAACACAGGGCTCTCCAGCCCTTCTGTGCTTTCAGAGCAGCACCACCCATGTCCGGCCTCATCTCTGTCAGACACACCCGGAGGCAGGCACGGGGCTTTCTGAGACGTCGTCCAGCGGTGGCTTCAGGAGCTTCGGTGCGCAAATAGCTGAGGCAACTGCAGGACAGTAGTTCACTTGGGGGAAGACCTGCAGTGTGAGCAAACTGGCTTCAGGCACAGACACTTTTGGTGGAAATAAGTGAGTTAGCACCATGTGAAAAAAGTCAACTTGCTGAAGAAACAAAATGGGAGAGCTCACTCCCACAAAAAGAGTTGAGCTGGTTTCCCTCTCTGCAGACGGCTTCAGCCAGGCCTCTTAATCCCTCCATGTCACTACTTCTCTCTGTCTCTGAGTACATCCCATTAAAAAGGATCTACACTTTTGGTGATAACTCTCTGGTCCCTGGCTGAGTTATTGCTTCAACACAAACCATTGCTAGCTGTGTGTTTTAGTAACAGCTGCAGTTCTCTGAGGTCACATGAAACACGCAGAGAGAAAAAGGAAGCAAAGAAAGCTACTCCGGGTCTCCAGCTTACTACCTCCCCTGGCCCCTTCAAATTACCCTTTTCCTTGTCTTGTCTTTGAGGAATGGTTTGATTAGCGTGTACAGGGCATGGATGTACCAGGGCTGGTTGACAAAATGGACTCCTCCAAAACGGGCAGGAAAGCTGTCCTACAGAAAGAAAGAAATGGAAGCCAGTTAATAGATGCAGTGCTTTAGCCAGGCAGTCAATGGGATGAAAGCCAGAGGAAGAAGTCTGCCTCCTTCCATCTGCAATAGCAGCCAAGTGCTGGGCTTTCTGGGAGGGGGCAGGAGGGAAAGAGGAAGAAGCCCAGAAATGTTTGCATCATTTTCTTCCCTTAGCAGACAATCTCTTCTCCCCTTCGCATCAATTGCTGATGATTTAAAGTGGGCTCTCCAGACGCTTTGCCTGAGCGCTTTTAACTCCATCAGGGCACCTGACTTTGCTGGGATGGAGAGGAGGCAGAGCTGAGCACGGCTCTCTCGAGGGGCAGCTTTCTAATTTCTCATTGTGCTGCGCCCCGCGAGCCCCCGGTTCCCACGCACGATGCCGCGCACCGCTCACCTTTTCACCCTTCTGCCTGCCTGCCTCCCTCCTGCTAAAATCATCATTACAATGGCTGACCTTTCAGGGTGAGCGAGCAGCGTATTCCAGGGAGGAGGATGGGTGGGAAAGGCTGATAAGTGAAGGTGTAGTGGGAGCGCACCATGACAGCACCATGGAAACTGGCCGAGCCCAGCGCTGTCGGCGAGGCTCTGCACAAACAGCCTCTGCATTAGCATGCAGGTAGCGTCCTCCGGGGAGGTGTTTGCAGCAGCAGCCCACCCTACTCGGGAGCCTGGCACGCTTAATAGGAGAGGAGGTTGCTGGCGCACCTTGAAAGGTTACCGTGTATTGTGACAGGCATTTTGTACCTACGCGCTCATCTAACAAATGTCAGTCAGTCAGAGAAGAGCCTGGGGTCTTTGGCTTTCACAAATAGCAGGATGACTGCTGCTCCTCCTCTCCCCCTACCAGAGAGAAGAGAGGTGCCTGTCTCTGCCTGGTGAAGGGAGATCCTCATGGAGCCTTCCCCATCCTGCCTATGCTCCCTGCAGCTTGGCAAATACAGCCTGATCTCTTCCTGCAGGGCTTTGGCTTTGGGACTCAGGCAGGTTCATCTCCCACAGTTAGAGTGGGGGATCCCAGGGCTTTCTCTCAGCTTTCTCTGGAACATCACAGACACACTCACACAGCTGGTGAGGGTATGGGGTGGATTCGCAAGATGATATGGAAAATCCCCTTATACAGCTGCTTGGTGTAGCTTCTGCACAGCGTCAAGGTCAAACTGTTCCACAGATTTAGCACTATGTAGGCAGCCCACCATCTCCCGCCTCCACCCTCTCCCAGGGTAGATACGAAGGACCATGTATCCTCTTCAGGCACTGGCTGTGCATTATCGTAGCAGTCATATCAAAACGTACCCTGTTAATGTTTGTGAGGGACTAAAGGCATTAAGCAACACTCTCTTCTTTAGCAGTACAGCAGTATAAACATCTTACAACACAAATGTGTCAGTGTAGCTGAAATCATTACAAATCTCAATACAGCATTCTGTGTGTGAAGCCAGCGGGCAGTCACGCCTGCATGCAGGAGGCCTTCCAAGGAGGACACATGCTCTGTGGAGGTGTTCATTCACTATGAAGACAACTGTACTTCCATTGTTGCTAGGATGTTGCTTAAAATTTTGGAAGGCTCTGACTGATTTAAATTACTGGATTGCTGCAAGGTGCCATGACGTCAGCTGTGCTGTCCTGAGAAACAGCAGCGGAGAACCTGGCCTTTATTCTGAGTCCACCTAGTGTCTGGTGGCCACACTGGTGGTCAGATATGTGAAGTGAAGCCAAAAGTGGCTTCCTACCCTGTGATAAACCAGAAGTGTGTTTTAAACAAGACCAGAGCCAAAAATTCCCATTTCATGCAAAATTCACATATGCAGTTACTTTCCTCCCACATGAGAATGAAAATTGGAAGATTTGAAAATTTTCACAGAATAATTTTAACAGGAAAAAGAGACATACTGGGATGTTCCTCATTATTATTATTCTATATTTGTCAAAGCAGCTGCCATCCCACAAGCTGTAACTCTAAGGAAGAAGTTCTGTATTCATATACTCTTTGGGCCTGAGCTGCCATAGCAGTCACGAGTTGCACAGGTCAGAGCAGTAGATGCAGTCTGAGTGTGAGCAAGGTACAGTAAAGAAATAAGAGAAGGGGATGATTTTAAGGCTCAATGTTTTATAGTGATGTAAAAAAAAAAAAATTTTTTTTTTTTTACTAGAACACACTGATGATATTATTCACAATCTTAAATGAGAAATGTCAGTCAGACTTAATTTCCAAACAGAAACTCTTTTATTATTATTATTATTTTAAATATATGGCTATCAGCTTTAATGATGCCACCTTACCCCAAAAAGGTTTGAATGCTGAGGATTAAGGAACCAGCTGGAGGTTTAAATTGGCAGACTGCCTTTGGAAATGGTTGACAAAAGAGGATGATGTACTTTTCTACATAGAAAATGAATTTATGTCCACCCAACATAGACTGTCGCATCCATAAACTAGGTTCTGTCTAGTAGATCAGTAGATGAAGTGTTACAGGAAAGCCGCTTATATAACAGCTATATTTAAAGGCAACTGCAGTCTCTTCATTCTGAAGATACACCAAATAATGCACAAAGAACCTTGAAAAGGCAGTGTGGTGATCAAGAAATAAAAAAACAAGGAACATTTTTTTCATGTTTAACTTTCTGCTATTTTTATTCCATGCACTGCTAAGCACAATAAGCTCCATTTGACTTTCATCCCTCAGTCCACCTGCATTTGTAAGGCTGTCAATTATAACAAGGGCAAAAACATTTTCTTTTTTTTTTTTCTTTTTTAAACCAAAGAAATTTGATATGGGAATCATCCAGACAGTTTGGAATTGCAACATACCAATTTTGCAGAAGTCCCTAATTAGAACAGAGCTGTCTTGGAAAGCTCTCGTCTGGAGGTCTATCTTGCGCAGTTCTAGGAAGATGTATGAGACCTTTCCCACACCCCACTTAGTGTCTCTGCTGCTTTCCCCGGGGCTAGGTGAAAGTAGCTGAAATTGATTTTCTGCTGGAAAGCTTGTGCTTTTAGGAATTCTCTTTTGATTTCTCATGTCTCATGATTCCTTGGGAAGGTGCATTTTTTAATGAGGTATATCTTTTGGAGCCTACTGTGAAAAGGACCCTGGGATCATGGAGCCTTTTCATAACCTGATTCCTTGTTAAATCATGAGGATATATTTACATTTTATTCCAATGGCATAAATAAAATATGGCACTCAGGAACTGGTCTAATTATTTGTGCATACTACTGTCATTTCATCTGAAAGCCAGGCTGGACGTTACTTCTTGTCCCTCAGAGATGCAGTTCCAGTATTAATAAACACACCCAACCCAGTGTTAATCTAGCTACCTTGCTACTCAGCAACAGCAGGGAAGAAACAGTAAAAGGACTCCAGATACCTACCTGGGCAGCCAGCTCACCTCAGACTCAGACCAGGTCCTCATTTCATTGGGACCTGAAGTCAGTTAAAATAAAGAATACTCCTGACCTTGCAGCAGTGACACCTGTCCTTTGCATAGGCAGACCTAGACAGACAGATTTTCCCCAACACAGGGGTTTTAATAGTTCCTGTTGGCTGGATGAATCTGGTGCTGTAGGTAGGACTTATCATTTGCCTTATTTGCTTCTTTTTTTTCTTCCTTTATATATTTATTTGTTTACTGCTTCCAGTGATTTCCCTCCACATCATTCCCAAAGAAGAGAAAGAAATGAACACTTGACTGCCACAGTCAAGCTGCACACCCCAAAATCCATACAGGCCTCAATATCTCTTTTGATTCAGATTGGAAAAGTGTCTCCAAGACACTTGCAAGTGTCTCTTGCAGATGAAGAAAATGTTGTGGAGGGCATTGATTGCCTGCTCCTCTCAGACCTCCTGTGCTAGGAAATTTCTGAAATGAAACGAGCCTGGGACTGAAGATCTTCTATACAAAATGTTCTGCTAAATAGTGCGGGAGATATAGCTATGAGGTAAATGAGAGAAAAAATTTCACTGTTTCTGCCTGTTCTTGCCTTTATGACATCTACTTCTTTTGGCAGGAGTACACATCAGAAACCTTTAACTGTTTTGCTGTTCTGAACTGCTTGGCTCTGAAAGCTGAAAATCAGGATGATCTTCCAACATCTCCTCACACTACTGCGGCACAAACACAAAACAATCTTCAGAATATCAAAATTAGGAACAAATCCAGCCTGATACAAATCCAGCTGATCTTTTCAAACTGTATGAAATGGCTTCATGGACCAATGACCTAAGGTCAGAAAACAAGCTATAGCATATTTCCAGTTTTGGAACAACTGAATTTTGTGACGCAAGCATCTTTAAACTGTTCATAGCTTCAACCCTTTGCTATCACAGCTTGCTACCCAAATGCACTACTTTAATCCAGACCACGCTTGCCCGTTTAATGCAAATCGAAATATAATCCCCTTTGAACGAAAATAATTTCCCTCAGATTCAGACAGATTTCAGTCACAAACAAAATTGTTTAAACTGAAAGGTCATACAAACTGAGGATAAAAACAGCATTCTCATGCCTCTGTGCTAACATAATCAGTCCTTGTGGCAGATTAAAGCTCACACAGACCGTATTAATAGTTCTGGGAGATTTTATTAATAGTTCAGTGATAGCTTGTCCCCAGAGAGTTTCCGGGTGTGGGTGATTTTAATGGACTGGCACAATAAGGGGAGGAGGCTTTCAGCTTTCCAACTCTGGATCTATACCCAGCCTCGGAAACCATGGCAGTGATTGAAAGTTGTTGTTCTCTGATTTTATGACTTTGTCAGCTATTGGATGGGCTGTCTCTATTAAAAACACATTCCTGAGCACGTTTGAATGAATGCTGTGTAACACCCTTGGTACGGCCAGAGCAGGCTGCCGTACAATATGGCTTAGGAGCAAAGGCAGAGTGCCATCCCCATCACTCCAGCTGCAGTTTCCAATTTTAATGCAGCCCCTAGGAGCTGAGTATTTATCTGGGGAACCTGTTGGGCAGGAGGGGCTGGGGCTGGTGGGGACCTGGAACTGGGCTGTTCCCATGCTTCTGCAGCATCCCCAGGGCTGTGGGAGCAAGCGTCTCTGCTCAGGGACCAGGCATGTCTCACACCTCTGTCCGGACAAGTCTCTTTGCTTTCCGTTATCTCTTTTTGCTCCCCTGTGTTTTTGAAGAGACAGGAATGCAAAATTAATGTTGCCGATGGCAATAATTGCAAACTCTTTTGCTTCTACCTTGGCATGCCCTCAGAGTACACAGGGCTTGGAAATAGCTGCAGAGGAGGGGAAAATCATTAAAAAAAAGTCTATTAGTGCTAGCAATATGGCAGTCTTGACCTGTTCAAACTACAACTGCAAAAGGAATTCTTACAATTCAGAAAAACCCATTGATTTTGTGATGTGGTGACTTTATCTGCTCACACCAAAATTCTCTCTTTTCTTTGAAGCATACAGTAGCAAAAGAATGGAGCAAAATCTCAGATAAATGTAAGTCCTTATTTTATTTTTACATCACATACCCACGTACATAGGTTAGTATGCTTTGAGGTACTGCCGTCAGGGAAATGGAACTGAAAAATGAACACTGGGATGCATTCTCCTAGACATTTTTCATTATGTTTGTTATCTCTCGCACTACACTCAACAACTTTTAAAATTCAGTCATTTGCAGTGGGTTTCTCCCAGTCATTACTGTATGTTAGTGAGGTCCTACAGAGCATCTGTTCATGGGTGTTGGCAGATGGCACCAATAAATCAGGTTACAGAACACAGATTTTCTCAGTAAACTTTGATTTGTCCTGATAGAATCATGCTGTCATATCATCTGGTCTAACAAAATAACCTGTAACCTTGGGGCAAAAGGAAGATTTCTTCACTATTTCTTTACAATAAACTCTTTGCTGAACCAGCTCAAATTAATTTAAGAACAGAAAATGTCCCAGGAGCAAGCAGTGATACCTCTGGACTGACACCTTATCCTGGTGCTGCTTTTTTGCTTGGCATGTTACCCTGTTGACTTGAGTGTTTCACTCACAAGTTACAGACCGATGCTCCTTTCAGAACATAAAGGTGCATGCACTATACTGCAAAATAAACAGCAGGTTCACTCGTGGTCTGGTTGAGAAGGTATGCACAGAAGAGAGGAATTCAAAAGGTGATTAAAAAAAATGTAAGGATGTAGTGCACTGACACAAGGATGTGGAAGTAGCCTAGGCATGTGCAGCACGTATACCAGCAAACAACTGGCTCTGGACTAGATCACAAAGAGGCGAGGCCAGAACAGGGAGCTGGTGGCTGAGCAGGAAGAGTGACAGCCACACGCTTGGCAGAGGAGGGGCAGGTTGGGGCACACATGGGAGGGACACAACGTGTCTGGAGGCTGTTTTTCAGAGTTAGTTTAGGAACTTGCTGTGATGGTTGCGGCCAGCTCTAGCTAACTGGGCTAAATTGTCTCCGTTGTCGTGATTTTGGAGTAAACTCCAGCTCAGAAACGCTTTCATCTCCAGCTGTCCTAAGCGAGGGGGACTACAGGCAGCGTTGCTTCTATTCCTGTATCTCACTGAGCATGCCAGTTGCTGAAATTAGTTGTGGGGGAAGGGAAAAGCAGTGGGAAGATCATCAAAGCTGAAAGTAGTTTAGGGCTTAATTAGAAGCTGCAAAACACCCTGGGCATGCAAAACACCATGGAGCCTGGCCTCCAGGCCTGTTGAGGCAACCCACGTGGTGCTCACTGGGGCGTGCAGCCACAAGCTGGCTGCTGCACTCTGCGCTCCTCAGGCCACCAGCCCACGGCTGCAGGTGACCTACCAGCTTTTGTGGCTTGAAAGCGTCAGGAGAAGAAAACTTCTGTACAAATGTCAGGTTTTTAGAGCTGAGAGTAATTTTTAAAAGATAATCCCTAAAGAAATTTTATTAATGCTATTAACCACTGTAGCCAAAATCAGCAGTTTTCCTTAGCTGACTTGATTTAAACCTTTCTCCCCCTGGCTATTTGTATTTCCACAGACAGGCCTCACACCGATCCTGAAGGGCAATGGACTGTGGGATGATGGTTCAGAGCATGGGAGTGAAGGAGTTTCTGCAGAGGAGATGACACTGAGGCAAATCCACCGGCACTTAGAAGATTGTTGAAGTGAGAGTCAAGTGCAAGCAAAAAGCCAGACCTGAGAAGGACAACATACAGCAGCTTACTTCTTGTCCAGCACTGCTGGGATTTTAAAAAAACCCCGTGCAGAGTCTGTCTCTTCAGATATGCATTGTTACGCTGAGATGCATCACTGGAGATTCTACATTGTGTACGTAAAATATTTACCTTATACACATCGCCTCTTGTTATATATGCTCTCTGACAAGATAGCAAAGAAGCTATGAAGGTCAAGCTGTCGTGGTGAGGACAAATGCCCACAGCATTAGTTACAGTCAGCCAAAGAAAAGCAATTAAAAAAGGTCTTGTGGCACTTGCCTTTCTTCTCAGGAGACCTTGCAGAAAAGCTTTTTATCTTGCCTATAAAAGTGCCAAGATGTTACACAGAAATCATACAGTCATATCACACTTGTGTTGTGACTGAAACCTGATGATGAAGGAAAGGAGATTTTGTTATTTATAGTGCTGGGCAACCCGTCTGGTGTTGAACACAAATCTGCTGTATCTTGGCTTGAGCAAAACTTGGAATCATCTTAAAGCTTTTGCACATGCATTAGCTCAGAGAAAAGCATAATAAAGGTGATTATAAACTATTACTGTGATTAGACTATAACCTAGAACAGGTCAGAAAAAAAAAAAAAAAAAAACAACAATGATGAAGCAGTTCTTTGTTAGCATTTGTTGTCTGACTCAAACAAAATATTCAATGGAGATTATTTCTTTTCTGCTAAATTTCTTTGCATCTTGGAAGAAGTTAAAATCCCTTGTATTGACTTTTCTATACAGCTTCTTGAAGGAATATTGAAGGCTTCTAGCACCTGTTTTCTCAAGATTATCTGCTAAGCAGAAGCTAGATTTCCACCTTATTTCATTGAATATTTCAGAATCTACCATTTTATTTGAGTCTGGAACCTCATTTTAAAATGGACAGTTTCCCTTCACCATGTTCTAGCACAAAGCCCTTTAAAAATAATTTCTCTGGTCTCTGCTATCCTTGATGAATGTGCCCTGTTGAGTGTATCCTTGTGAAGACATTTTGCAGTTCTTTTTGTCTCTTTCAGCAGGAGTGTGTGTGTGAGGGTGGGTGAGGAAGACTCTGTGACCTACTTTGCTTTTAAAGGGAGACATAATGCTGAGTCCCTGTGCCATGGTGGAAACCCAGCTCTGGGGGTATTCAATACAAGGCAACTCATGTTGCATTAGATTAACACCTGGCAGCAGCATCTTTGATTCATGTACAACCCCTTGTACCTCAAAACAATAGAAGGCCAGGGGAAAAAATAAAAATAATTTCTTATTATTTACATGATTCAGTCTCTGTCCTTGTTCTGCAATGTTAGTAAAATTGCTTTGCTTCTGTATGCTGATGCTGAACGGAAACTTGTGTTGTGTGTTTGTGTTTCACAAAGTCTCACATAGTCATAGGGCTGAATTGACAGGAGCAGACCAATGTGTCAGCTGTGCAATAAAACATAATGTTTGTGACTGCCCTTTTGTGATCTCTTTCTCTTTCATTACATTTATTTATTTATTTATTAATAATGCAGCAGTGTCTTGGTAATAAGAAAACTGATCATAATTGAATGTCCTTGAAATATGTTTTGAGACCAAAAAAAAAAAAAACAAAGTGTGATTAATACTAAAAATACATGTTTTTCTACTGTGGAAAACATGTTATTTAGGACAGCTGCTTTTACAATGACAAGCAGCATTTTAAATTTGCTGACATTTTCTACACCCTGCATTTAAGAAACACGTATGAAGACCATTTTGCAGCACAGAGAACACGCTGATATTTTCCACTGTGGTCCTCAGAGTAGACACTGATAGTAGCATCACCAGTAGCTAAGACTGTCTGATGTGCCATTTGCAGCTGTTATAACCTTGCCGGTGTTTAACATTTTGGGCTCATGCATTTCAACAGCAAGCTAGACAAATCCTAATGGGAACAGTTTTGAGGGCTGGAGGGTGCAGAAGTGATTTCTCAAAAGGCTTGTGGGAAAAAAAAAAATATTGTTTCATGCACCTCAGTAATATTTCTACAATTAGTGGAGGGTGGAGATGGAAAACACAAAATCTTTGGGGCATGGACCTGACTCTTCACATTAAGTTTTCCTAGTGCAGGTGGTTTCACTGCCTTGTCAAGAAATCACAGCTGTGTGTGTGCATGCCAGAACTCATTCAGAGGCTGAGATGCTTCACAGGTTGCAGTAGTTGCAGCGATACCCTATTGCCTTTAAAGTTGTGATCAGCCAAAATCCCCAGAGCTCACTGGCTACTTTCTCCCAAGAGAGCTCCTGCAGTCCTGGCCAGTGGTGGCGAGCCAGAGCTCTGCCTGCTGTGGTTGCTCCCAGAGATCTGGTAAATCCCAGGTTGAGACAGGGCCCTGCGGATTTGTACAGGCTACTGTGAAAATGGGATGTTGTCATTTCTGAGTGTGTGACTTTGCCAGTTTAATGTTCTTTTAGCACAGTCTGTACCTCATAAAGCTGTGCAAACTGACAGCCGATGCTGCTCATCACATCAGCACTCAGGACTGGGGCTTTTATCGGTCTGGCAGTGTTAAATGCTGCGTAAACTTTGCATTCTTTGCTAAACAAAATACATACTCTCTGCAAGAGCTATCTTGTTTCCAATGTATAACTTCCCTTCAGTTCACAGTTCTTATTCCTCACTGCCTTGCTTACTGTGACCTTAACTCTGACTTCAAACCAACATTGAAGGACAGTACGAGAAAAATGATTTCTGTTGTCCGTGCAGGTGCAAGGGAAGCAAGGCACTCATCAGTGCAACTTCCCAGCCTTTTCATTGTCATCAGCCAAGTGTGGATATCAGACTGGAGGCATAATTCTAGGACTTTTTCAGTCCTTTGGCCTCTTCTGTATTATCACCTGCTCACAGTAGAGTCCTTGGAGGAGAGGAGTCTGAGAGATAGTAATTTACTGTCTTAGTAGCATTTGCACTATGTTCCCCAAAATGTTATTCTTAACTGTGTTAGGCAGCACAACACTAATCTGCAAGCTAATGATTATGCTGTTCTTCTGTTGTACTCTTAAAAAATTGCTCTGATTACTTTTTCCTGTGTCAATAGCAGGAAAAAAAAATACATAGATAAATAGAATAATTTAAAAAAAAAAAAAAACTTCACTGAATTTTCTACAACTATGGCTAGCAAGCTAGCAGGAAGATGTGATCCCATTTTTCACTCACCTCTGGTTAAAAAAAAAATGCAAATTTTCCTCTCAGATTGGATTGAAGTTGCACAGTAAGCGCTGCTACATGAAGCCTTCAGTGAGCTAGGCTTTTTCCAGCCAGAGGCTGGGAGTATGCTGTGTCATATCCCTGGAGGTCATTAAATTTGCTAGGTGGATACAGGGCAGCCAGCTTGTGTCCTCTCCTATGAAGGGTTCCTGCTGAGAACTCTTTCCACCTCAAGGCATGCTGTGACATATCCTCCTTTTTACAGTCCAAGCATATTATTACTGCTTCCTTCCTGAATATCAGAGAATTTTCAGATCAGTGGATATCATTTACCTTGACTTCAGGAAGGATTTAGGCATAGTGACCTGTATTTTTCCCGTAGCAAACTGGAGAGATTTTGTTTGGGTAGGTGGAATACAGTGTGGGTGAAAGGCCAGTCAGATTGCTGAGATTAAAGTGTTGATATCAGAGGTAGCTGCCTTGTGGTCATTTACTAATGTTTTGTCTCTGGGACTCATACTGCTGCCAGTAATTTCTTTCTAAATGGAGCTGGGTGATGCTAGGGAGTGTCTAACCCGTAGGAACTTTGATGATGGTGTCAGTCTGTGGGCTGCAACAGATATGCTGGAGGTTAAGGCAGAGAATCACCTATCCACAGAGATCCTGATAGGCTGAATAAATAGGTTTCTAGGACCCCCATTAACAAATGCAAAGTGTTTTATGTTAGGGTAACTCCATGAAACAATACAGAGGTAAAGTTGCTCCACTGAGCAACTGGAAAGCAGCTTTGCAGAAGGGGCTTGGATGTTCTGGTGGGCAAGTTGAAAGCCATCACTGTGTTCTTGTGGCAAAGAAGTCCACCCGTGTCCTGGGCTGCACTTGGGAGTGCATAACCAGCAGGTCCCGGTGCTGATCCTTCCCCTCTGCTCTGCACTAATTAGACTGCATCTGGAGTGCTGTGTCGTTTGGTCTCCCTGCTGAAGGATAGGCTGTCATAGAAGAAGCAATGGACATGAGTGTCAGTAGTGGAAAGCCAGATTACATGTTAATAAAAAGTTTGATAGTGAGGCAGTCAAATACTGGAATGTGTTTCCTAGAGAGGCTGGGGAATCCCCACCTGCAGAGATGTTCCTGTCTCAGCTGGACAAGGCAATAAGTGACATGATCTAAACTCAAAGCTGTACCTAACTTTGAAGCCTGCCCTGCTTTAAGCCATGAATGAGATCAGATGACCTTCAGAGACCCCTTCCAACCTCAGTTTTCCCATGATTCTGCGATATTTTGTATGTATGGGTATGTGTGCATCCAAAGTTATCAGACTGTTCCTGCTCTGGAATTCACTTAGTCGTATTCCACAGACACCACTGACTTAGCTCTGGTTACTCAGCACTTCAGACTGCAGGTTTCATCTAATGCTGGAGCATTTTTCATCCTTAAAATACACCACAATTTATTATAGACTAATGGGCAGGAAAGTGAGGCTTATTTATGATATGCTTTGCCGCAAGACCCATACCAAGAGCATAAATGACAGCAATAAACAAAAGAAAATAATCTGTTTGGGCCAGAGCAAAATCTGTATCACTAACTCCCTGCACTGAACCATTGTTCCAAGAATGATTATCTTGTTATCAGCAATGTGCTGGGTGAACACAACCAGAAAAGCTGCATTCACTCTTAAATACTGCAGTATTTCACACGTGTCAGTGCATATCCATCCCATTTATGTTCATCACCTTAATTAAAACTCACTGTTATTGAAACCAATAACTGGCTCAGAAAGAGCTTAGGGAAGAGCTTTCATTTATGCTGTTCACTGGGTAGTTTTACAGTAGTGCTGGTAAGAAATAACCGATTTCTACAGGAAATCCTGCAATTTGGAAAGCATTTGGAAATCGCAATGAAAGCCAACACCTTATTGAAAGAATTAGTGAGAGATTAATAGTACTTCTGAAAACACTGCAGATGCTTGACCTGTGGTTCTTTTATATTTCCCTTTTCTTTTAGCAATAATACACTTTTAACATGTGTACAATAGTATATTTTTGCACAAAATTTCAAGATAAGGGCCACTGACAGTACACCTGTTGGTTGAATTGTGAAGGAGCTCAGGTTATGAAAGTCCATTCAGTATGAAATCCGTCACCAAACGCAGCAAATTCTTCACTAAAGGTGATTATTGAACAACAAATTTTCCCCAGAATAAACAGCAAGTAAATATTCTAAACAGAAAAAAATGGAAAAGATAAAAGTCTTGCCAGCACTGGAATTCCTTCAGACTGCAGAAGATAGTTGGAACCATTTTGTCTTGTACTTCAGTCTGTATCCATAAGCCACAAGTGCCACTGAACATGTCGCTTAATTTCTGTCAGACAAATTCTGAAGCACTTTAGGTGTTAAAAATGTTTTTCCCATTAACTCAGGCAGAGGAGGCTAATTATCAAAGATGATTATAGCAGTATGAGTGCTACTCTCAAGGTAAAGTGAAACATGTCAGGTGTATGTTTTTAAACAGAAATTATGAAAAAGAAAGTAAAAATAAAATGGTGTTTCTGACTGATAGAAAGTTTAAAAATTGTTTTGAAATTTTGGAAGCCAAATTCAGTTCCTCATAAAATCACAGTTAGATTCTGTGAAAAGTCATTCAAAGGAAGCATCTACTGAAATACCTAGAATCAACTTTTGGAAAAGCAATTCACATTTGTAACACAGAGAAGGACTTGCTAGAAGCTTGAGGAGGCTGGCTGTTGCTTTGACACTGTGGATATGAAAAGAAACACACGGTGTTTCTGCAAATGAGATTGAGGAAGAAAAGCATAAAGCTGTCAGCATGGGGGTCCACAGAGCCCAAGCCCTTGAGAAACTCAGAGTGGACAAATCGTGCAAGGTAGTATCTGTCATTTGTAAAAAGGTCACATCACTACATAGATTCTTACAAGTATCAGCAGACATAAGTAGAGGAAGTAAGAAGACTTATTCATGGGAGTGATGTTAAACAGGACAATCTGTCCACCTGAAGACCCGTGGGACATGGTCTGATTTTCCATGAGGTTTAGGTGTACCAGGAAAAGTGGTATCAGCAAAGACAATTCAATGATGGTAGGAGTCAATGATTCTCTGGTCTTACAGAAGTAAACTTTATTTCATTGTATAATTATGTCAATAAGTCTACGGACAAAGAAAAATGTGGAAAAGTATGGAAAATTTATAGTAATACCAGAAGGAAACAACAATATCAGAAGGAAAAATAATATTTATTATGGAGTTAAAAACATGCTGTATTTTAGATCTCAGAGATCACGTTCATTCACTGGGTGGGCAAGTGTTGACAAAAACTGAAGAAGAAACCAAGGGTGTTCTGAGGGAATACAGGTACTCTCATCAGAGTATGGAATACTAATGAAAGCTGAGATGATCCAAGGCTCATCTACAATTTCTGTTGCCGTAGTTCAGGCTACAATAAGAGAAGCCTAATGCACTACGAAGAAGAATGTAAGTAGAAAAAGTGAAGGTAGTGCTCTTACAGATCATGTAGAAAGCAAGCAAAAACGTTGAAACTTTTCATTTGCATATGAATGACCTAAAACCTGCCATCTTTTGCAATGTCTCTAATGAGGAACGGAAAGTGCAGTAACACTCTGGGAGGTGACCTTATGAAACTGGGGCATCCATCTGTGCATGATCATTATCTCTTTAGGAAGTCATTTTCTCAGAAAGCCATTGGGTTGCACTTGAAGCGAGAGGTTTTTGACATGGAAATACAACATATGTTTTACAGTATAAACAATGCAAAGCCATACATAAATTATGTTATATCAGGAAGGAGAAGTGTAGAAAAATAATGTCTGGAGCCTTTAACTCAGAAAGGACAACAAATTCTGGCATAAACTAAACAAATAAAGATGTAAAGTCTACAGAAATATCTAAGATGATTCCAGAGAATGTTATGGGAATGCCTCCCTGAGAAGACCCCTCAGCTGGGGGACCTGTAAGGAATTTTGCACCTAACCAAGCTTCCTGGATCAGCAGCTTGAAAGGGCTACTGAGACTGTACGTGGAGGAGGCGTAAGTCACAAACAAACAAGGGCTGTATTTAACATTGTGAAATTGCAGTGGCACCAGTGATGCATGGGAGGTCATACGACCTCTGCAGACAAGACGCCTGTGCTTGTCAGCCAGCTGTCAGAGTCACTTTGGCCTCACAGGTGTCTTGAGACAGAGAGAGCAAAGCAATAAGTCTAGTATGGCTTGGGAAATGATATTAGTAGTGATAATGGTGGGCAGTAGTCATGTCAATGTGCAGTGGGCTCATCCCAGATGCAACTGAGACTGCTGCACCAGCTGGACACAAGCAAAGCAGTAGGTGGAGAAGATTTTCTCCAGTTCCCAGATGGGAGAACCATAGCGCTGGCTGTTAAGTGGAGAAAAATGCAGAGGGTAACCATGCAGGCTGAGGCACGACATGTGATCAGAGGAACTGAAGGACACAGCTGTGGCAGAACTGGTAGCATGGGTATTACAGCTTAGGTCCAAATATCCATGTGAGAGCACGGGGCACCTCCAGGAGTTAACAGAGCACTGGTGACTAATTGGTCTTTGAGATTCTGGACTGCGTTAAAAGTCAGTGTGGATGTGCCTGGGAAGGGAATGGTGGGAAAATAGAAAGCTTGTAGGAGGACCTTAAAATAGTCACTTGGTAATAAATGATTAATGATCCCTTCCCCTCTTCCTTCGATCTAATAATAATCACTGTTGCTGTACTCACAGCTTGGAGTAGAAATGTGAAACACCAGTTTCTTTCCAGGGGCTGGTAGGAACACGCTTTTTCCCATGCAAAGAGTGGAATAAGGTCTCCCACACTGCTTACACAGACCACGTTAGTGAGAAGCAGTTGCAAGGGAGAGAAGAAAGGGAGGAAGAAGAAGGCAGAAAAAACTATTCTCCCCACTGGCACTGTCCCAACACAACCATTTATCTGACTTCAGATAGTATGACCAGGAGGTCATAATAGTAAACTATATGATCATGGAAAGAGTGCACTCCAAGGACAGCTGACTTCACTAGTCACATCANTATATAGTATAGCCTATAGTATAACTAGGGAGTTATATTTAATCTTGTTTCTCTATTCCTTAAAAAAAAAAAAAAAATACAGTCAGTAGTCTTTTGTATAGTTTATCCTGTCTATTATTCAAAAAAAAAAAAAAAAGGGTACAATAATCAACTCACAAAAAAGATAAAGTTGGTAGTGCCTGCAATTGCAGTAACAATAAAGCACAACTGCAATTAAAATGTTCTGGAATCAGATTCTCTGCCAGAATTTTAAGCATTCAATAGCAGTGACAGCCAGGGATATGCACAGCCCTGGTGTTTATGGCAGGGGGGCAGGACTCAGCTCCCCACGGCAGGACCAAGCCCCCTCCAGGTCACATCACAGGTTATGCACCCATGCCCAGTAAGTTCATGGGGCCAGCCCCACCCTCTGTGGCTGGACATGCCCTGCACTCAGGGATACACATGCATGTTATGCTGTCCTACAGCTTCTCTCTGGCCTCTTCTCTGTGAGCTGCCCATGATGTGGAGGCAGAGGAGAACATTCGTGGGACACTATGGTTTCATTGCTCTGCCTTCTGCCTTTTCCTGCTCCTCCAAGAAAATATCTTGGAGCAGATAAGGAATATATTTTTTTTTTTCTGTTATGCTGAAAGGCTTGTTGGAAGTTTCAGGTTCAGACTGAAAACCATGACCTGATGTGAATTTTCTTGAAGTGCCCTTTTCTTTCCCATTACTGCCATACCTTCACCCTTCCCATCATCTATATTCCTGTCCTGACTCAGCTAAGTTTGCTGAAGCAAAATCATGTGCAATCGATTTCAGTGTTAGTTTTGCCTTTAATTTTGATTGACTTCCCATGTGTTTTGAGAGCCCCAGGTCAAAAGCTTCATTTCTCCCTGCTGCTTTGTAAAGTATTCTGAATAAATAAATAGTGCATACCACAGAAATATCTGCTCGTCCCAGCAAAACATGAAGGTGGCTGTGCCAGCTGGAAGCTGAGGAGAACAGCACCTTCCTGCATGCAGTAATTCTGTGTGATTCTAAAGATGTGTAGACGAAATGGAAAGCCTTGTCTCTGCTGAGACACAGGAAAAAAAAATACTGTGAAATTAAACTCAACACATGAAAACAGGGGTGTGCTTCTGAAATGGCAAGAGAGGTTATTGTCACATCACTTCTAATAACCACCTTGCAACTTCTGGTTACAGTTCCTTGTGGTACCTGGCCTAGAGTATTGCAAATAAAACTTTCCAGGATGTCTTTGGTGAACCTGCTATTTTCCTGACCCGCAGCTGAGGAAAACTACACGATGAGAGGTGGGTATTACTATGCGTCTATCCCTGGCACTTCTGTGACTGTACCCTGGGAGGTATGAGCTTCCTAAACTGATTTCCACAGAACTGTGGTGGGTTAACAACAGGTACACTCTCATGTTTCCTCTCTATCAAATAAAACACAGTAACTTGTAAATTCACAGAATCACAGAATGTTAGAGATTGGAAGGGACCTCGAAAGATCATCTAGTGCAATCCCCCTGCCGAAGCAGGAACACCTAGATCAGATCGCACAGGAACGCATCCAGGCGAGTTTTGAATGTCTCCAGAGAAGGAGACTCCACAACCTCTCTGGGCAGCCTGTTCCAGTGCTCTGTCACCCTCACTGTGAAGAAATTTCCCCTCATATTTAAGCGGAACCTCCTATGTTCCAGCTTGCACCCATTGCCCCTTGTCCTGTCACTGGATGTCACAGCGAAGAACCTGGCTCCATCCTCCTGACACTCACCCTTTACATGTTTATAAACATTAATTAGGTCACCCCTCAGTCTCCTCTTCTCTAAGCTGAAGAGACCCAGCTCCCTCAGCCTTTCCTCATAAGGGAGATGCTCCACTCCCTT
>VXAV01000202.1:209664-228297 GCA_013399715.1 Alectura lathami | reverse complement strand
AGATGATGGAGAGCGGCCTAGCAATGACTTCCGCCATCTCCCTCAGCACCCGCGGGTGCATCCCATCAGGACCCATGGATTTATGGATGTCTAGGTTGCTTAACTGGTCCCTAACCCAGTCCTCATCTACCGAGGCAAACTCCTCCTTTATCCTGACTTCCTCTGGGGCTTCAGCAGTACGGGGCTCCTCAGGACAGCCTCTGGCACTATAGACAGAGACAAAGAAGGCATTCAGTAACTCTGCCTTCTCTGTGTCTTCTGTCACCAGGACACCCACCTCATTCTTCAGTGGGCCTACATTGCCTCTAGCGTTAGTTTTATCTGCAATGCATTTGAAGAAGCCCTTTCTATTGTCCTTGACCCCTCTTGCAAGGTTTAATTCTAAGGAGGCCTTAGCTTTCCTAGTTGCCTCCCTACAGCCTCTTCTTATTCTTATTCTTATTCTTATTCTTACTCTTACTCTTACTCTTACTCTTACTCTTATTCTTATTCTTATTTATTTATGCGCTCTCAATCATATGCAATACTCTAAATTGTTTAGAAAAGGTATTTTTATAGGTTTATGTTTTTTTAGAAGTCAGAACTCAAAGGATGGAAATTATGGATGATAACTGAAGAAAAAGTTAAAATGTAGCACATACACATTTTACATACAGAAGATACAGGCAGTGTTTCTCTGTTTAGAAAATGGCCTGAATATAAGAGTGGACAGTGCCTGAAGCAGTGAAATTTGCTGTGTGTTGTCTCTTCCTGCTTGATGAGCATCTTGGTTTTATAACAGATTTTAGTGTCAGTAGAAAACGTAGCTCCAAAGTACAGTCCCAGCTCCAATGGGTTCAGTTTTCAGAATGTCTTGTCCAAATGACAAACTATTTGTGATTGCTGTCCTCATGGATGAGATTCCATGAGGAATCTCATGAGGAGAATTGGGAACTCTCCCATCTAATTCACCAAGCTCTGATTCAGCTTTGTTTTGCATATGTATGTTTTACAACGCATAATACAACCCAGGTGTATTTTCAGAGGAACTGGCTGCATAGCAAGAGGGAGGATGTTGGCCATGCATTATTGCTGTGCCATGCAAGATTGTGTGCCTTGGCTCCAGACATACCAACACACACAGTGAGCAAGCAGATGGGTTTGCAATGGTGAGCCAGAGTGCTAGAGAGGAGGCAGATATTACTTTGTGTTTTAAACAAACTGCAATCGTTGTGTCTATAAGAGCTTCAAGGCTCCATGTACACCACTAAAGAATCTGCTGTTCGTTTTCATATTTTGTGGTAGCAAACTTTGGGATGCTGCATGTGTTTAGGAAGATGAAATAATGTGACATTTAAATGAAGATAATACTGAATGCTGATTATGTGTTATCTTGAAGGACTTAGTTTATCAGTAGAAGCCCAAAATAAAATGTTGGCAGTTTATCTTAATGTGAGACCACTGAGGGGAGATTATTCATCAGACAATATGAAAGGTGAGTGTCACAGTGGCTTGACAGCTTGGACATTTGCATGAGAACCTGCTCATCCTTTGCTTTACTTTTCATTGAATAATACTGTACATTGAAAACTCTACTTTGCCATCTTTGCAATCTCAGCCTCTCCCCCTTGCACTCAGCGGTCTCACGTAAGGCCATGTTTTGGAGGCCTTCTCAGGGTATCTTCCTGTCTGAGGTTACCTACCAGCTTCTTCTCCCCTCATACTCCCTCCTTTGTTTTGCAAAGAAGAAAGATACCCTGCAAAGAATACCTGGCTCTGGTAACTTTAAGATGGGCCTCCACATTTTCTCAACGACCCTGGTGCCCTTAGGTTTGGTAGATAAATAGTCCCTGGTATATTTATCATAAAGGAAAGGAGAAAACACAAGAGCAGGAAATTCCCCACATCCTAGGACTAGATTTGAACGCTGCTTCCTTCTCTTCCATTCTTTGTTTGACCTTACTTGCTGGTGTTTATGGCTGGCTGCTGACACCAATGTGATCTCTGATTGCCTCAGGGTTATTAACAACAAGAGAAATATTCAGGAACACAACACTTCCTTGCTCAAACACTTTTTTTTTTTTTTTCGTTTGAAAAATCCTTTCATAAATGCACAAGAACATTCTCATTGAACAAGATCCACTTAGCCCAATATTCTGCCTCTTGCAGTGGTCAAATTCAGACATCCAGGAAGGAGTACAAAAACAGAAAAAAAAAATGCTATGTTCCCAGAGTACTCTGTCTTCAATTAATGGCTTCCCGTATCTGCTTTTTTTTTTTTTTATCTTCCTTAAAGATTTTTGTGTCTCCAAAGACATCTATCTCTAATGACGATTCATTCATGATTCTCCACACTAGCAGTCTATTGATGAAAAAAGTATGAACTAAAATGACAGGAATTACGAAGACTATTGATACCTTAGGAGTCCAGCTTGCCTGCCAGGGAATAGATTGCAAGGTTTAGCTTTCAACTCCTATCTAAATGTTCCTTAATAAAACAGGAAGAAGCCCTCCAGCTGTAACACGGTCCCTGGAGAGCAGTGTTTGTTATAAGAAGGGGAAGGGAATATCATGGTAATTTCTGTTTTGTTGGTTTTGCCTCTTCATCAGATTTCAGTATTACTGCAGTAAATAGCAGCTTACTAGTGCCACTGAAAGACTTTTTTGGCACTCTCTGAGTCTTGTAAGATAATTTTTTACTGAAAAAAAATTACAGAAAGCATTTCTGTGGGAGTTGTCAAGCCTATTATTATCCTGAGAGCATGAATCAGGATCCCAACTGTTGCAGGACAATGTCCTTCCGTGCTCAAGGCGCTGTCCTGTGTGCAATTCCATATGTGCTCCAAGAACATTTCAGTGCTAGCCAGGAAAAATCTACATGCACTTCTCAGATGCTAGTGAATCCAGTGAGACCTCTGCTCCCCCATGTGAGACTTTGATGACAGCAGAAAGCAATAAGGTTTCAAAATTTGTAAAAAAAAAAAAAAAAAGGCAGGATATTTTATGACGATTGCATTGCTCTATGTAACAGATGATTTTGCAAGTCATCCTTAGAGCTGAGAGCAGCTGAGCACATTTTCCAGTGTGGTCTCAAGACCCACATAGGAGCAGATCTCCTTGGACTACCTGAGAACTTGACCAGGCTCAGCACTTTGGTGTTGATCATTTGCAAGTACCAACTCTGAATTTCCAAAACCACTTATTTTTCACTAGGCAGACATTTCTTTTCTAACTTCACCTCCAAGCCTGCAGTATGTGGGCTTTTTGAGGTGAAAGAGGGCTGACTAAAAAATGATGGCTGATTGCAAGGAGAGTGACAACAACAGCACTTCATCCAGAAACACTTGCCTTTCGAGAACTCAGCACTTGCTGTTCTGTGACATTCTCCAGCAGCACTCCTGCATCTTACCAAGTACTTAGTAGGACTCAGAGTAAAGTAAAAGAGATAAAAAATACTCCCTTCACCAAAATATGTCATAATGAAGAATCCCTTAAATTTTGACATGCAGATCTAGCTAGCTGTTAAGGCTGAAATGCTGACTCTGAAGAGGCCATCTGGACTACAGTATCTGGTGGTCTTTATTTTTGTAGTTGTCTTTACTCCTGGGGAGGCAGCAAAGTGTATTTTCTAAAAACTCCAGAGTATCAGCCTGTAATAAACACTCAGTTACAATTTTTACAGCTACTCAAGGTATCTTATGTGTTGTACTGAAAGGGGTGAAGATAGAAACAGGCAGTCATTAAAAATATCTCTTCTTGTAAAACAGAATGTCTTGTCAATAAAGCCCTTTGGTTTTAGAAAAACAAAACAAAACAAAAACAAACAAGGAAATAACAACAAAAACCACATGAAATTCATAAAGGCTAATTTAACCTCTTATTGGAAGAAATTCAGTGCAGCTCTCCAGCATCCCAGACGGTTGCAATGCATACAAATTACCTGGCAAACAAAAATGGGTAAAAGCAGTAAACAGATGTAGTCTCTTCTGCTTTCATATGGCATTTGAATCTAGCACAGCCTTCTCTACGAATCAGAGTGTGGATATCCTCACCACAGACCAGCTCCCCTGTCCTGCAATTTCTCTCTCTGTTTCCTGACCCATAGAGAGCATCCAAACAGTCCTCTCCCCTGCCCTGGGAACACGTCTGTTCTGTGAAGCAAACAAGCTCCGTACTGGGAAACTACAGGAAGCACCTTAATAAACATTTAATTATTCGTATATGACCATTTAATTGCCAGTCTGCCCATGGCAGGGTGGTTGGAACTAGATGGTCTTTATGATCCCTTCCAACCCAAGCCATACGGTTCTATGACTCTATGATTTAATCCTAGGTAGGTAAACAAGAAATGATCTTGCTGACAATATGCCCAAATCAAAACCCTACTAAACATTTTTTTTTTTTTCACCCATTAATTATCCTTCAGTGAAGTACCTTCACTCTTCCATCCAGTGCTATCCAGTTCTTAACCATGCCAAGTGATACAATTAAGTATCCCATTTATTTCAGTTAGTAATAGCTGAACACCAACAAAAAAAAAAAAAAAAAAAAAAANTTAAAAAAAAAAAAAAAAAGAGTATTTCTGTTAGAGAGCAATTTCTGGCAATTTTCTGCATTTACTGAGTCAGAAGTTGTTCACAAAAGCTTCACAGCTACATTGACAAGATGACAAGTCCAAAGTAGTATGCGCACATCTCAGTAGGGCTTCTTGCCACCAGAGCAGCCACCCATTTTTCAAGCTAGAACTAGCAAGTGGGTAGACACAGCATCTGTCTGGCTCAGCTGTAAAGACAAAGCTCATGTGGCCAACATCTGCCACGAAAGCCATTTATTCAAAGAATAAGCAAATTGACTGAAACTACTTGCATTTATCTGATGAAAAGTTTTGCCCCCCCCCCCCAAAAAAAAAAAAAAAAAAAAAAAAAAAAAAAGAAAAAAAAAAAGAGCAAAACCAACCAACCAAACAAACAAAAAAAAGCAAACAAACAAATATTTCCATTTTTTATTTTGAACTATGGTTTTGTTTTGGTATGTAGCTTCAATGCGACATGAACAGGGAGAGAGAAATATTCCAAAATGAAATTAATTCTTTTTCAAATCAAAGAACAAACAGGATGCTTTCTTTTTTGGTTTGACCCATAATTATTATTCCAAGCTCAATACTGGGACAACAACTTAGAAAATCAATTTCTTCATCTCAAGTCATTAGGTGGGTAATGAGGCATTCATGGCCACAGTGAATAAACAAGTTATTCACTGTCATTAACATTTTCAGTCTACGGACTCGTGGATTCCCAGTAACACTACCCATTGTGCAGAACTGGTGAAACATTGTCAGACGTTTCATAGAACCATAGAATGGCTTGGGTTGGAAGGGACCTCAGAGATCATCTAGTTCCAACCCCCCTGCCGTGGACAGGGCTGCCAGCCACTAGCTCACCAGATCAAACTGCCCAGGAACCCATCCAGCCTGGCCTTGAACACAGTCAGGGATGGGGCATCCACAACTTCTCTGGGCAGCCTGTTCCAGCGCCTCACCACTCTCTCAGGGAAGAATTTCTTCCTAACATCCAGCCTAAACCTCCCCCCTTTCAGTTTCAGCCCATTCCCCCTTGTCCTACCATTATCCACCTGTGCAAAAAGTCGGTCCACCTCCTGCCTGTAAGCTCCTTTTAAGTATTGGAAGGCCGCAAGGAGCTCTCCCCAGAGCCTTCTCTTTTCCAAGCTGAACAATCCCAACTCCCTCAACCTTTCCTCATAGGAGAGGTGCTTCAGCCCTCTGATCATTTTGGTGGCCCTCCTTCAAATCAGTTTCACAAACCAGGCGTTTCACAAGTGTCAGAATTCAAGATAATCAAAATTTATTCTCCATCTTAAGTATTTCTTAAAGGCAAAATCTTATCAAAGTAGTCTGGACAAAGTGGTCTGATGACCTACATGTCTCCTAGGTCAGCAGAGCATTAGGTGGATTGTGCTCCTCATTAAAGTAGTGGGAAAAAAACAGGTACACCTCCTAGGGTGTGTGTGCATCATGCTGCAAATTGTGTGATTTTGCTGCATTATGTAGATGTCTCCCACATTAAAATGTTGTGGGCATCTTATTATCATCTTGAGTATGAATTTTAAGTAGACATACTATAGAATAATATGTTAATAATTAAACTCATGAGCATACATTTTACATGAAAAAGGTGCTATGTACTGCATACAATTATCATTCTATTTCCAGATCACCTTTTTGAGAACAGCACGGAGGAGACATAGGCTGGAGCTGATTGGAGCATGTTGTCTGGTATTCTGTGATAAGCTCTCTCAATTATTGATTTTAGTAATGATACGAATAATACAATTATTATTCACACCTGCATAGCTGATATATATTCACAGTCTGCCAAAAACTAGAAACCCTTAGCACAGTTCAGGCATTTGACTCGAATGCATGTCAAAGCATAAGTGCTGTTCCTGCCACTTAGCACAGAGGAGCTGTTGGCTGTGAATTCCTAGTGCTAAGCAGACATGCCCAGCTGAACACCTTTGAACCTGGAAAGCAATCCCATTCTTTTGTTTTCTGTGTTATAAAATAAAGCATTAGACAAGAGATGGACCATACAAAGTGGGTGTGAATAGAAACTGAAATGAAAACCAATCTGGAAACAGGTGAAAATGCAGTCTGGGTGTGACGGAGAGAGCAGAGCCAGGATCGGGTGTCAGCAGTTGACTCAAATCTCTTGGCTGAGTCTTAAAACAAACAATCCGGCACGACAAGGCTAGAGTCCTTCTAGCCCATTTGTAAATCACTACTGGAAACTGTATTTGCTTTAACAAGAAGTGAAGCCAGATTCTGCCATTTAAAGAAAAAATATATCTAACTTCCACTCCAGGTTTCCATACCTCTGGGCAGAGTAAGACCACGATGAAATGTGGGAAGGCTGTAAGGCTGAGGAAGACTCGACACTTGAATGTTGCATTTATCTTAAGAAACCAACTTGTGACTGCGGGACCTGCTGGAGAATCCACTATCATGTGGGTTTCAAATTATTGGAAGAAAAATGTATTTTTAATTTATTTCCCTAAGTGGCATGAGTTTTCAAAAATACCTACATCTGAAAGACAGAAAGACATAATTACTATTTGTATCTGATTATCTTTTATTTGCTGTTGAGGGAGAAGTCAGCCATGCTTCCTCACCACAGAAACATTTGCAAAAGACATAAGTATTTTTAAATTCAGAAATTTTTAGACAGAAAGAGGCTGAAGCTTTTGATTAGCTTCTAAACCAAAGATTCTGCTGTCACTTATATTTTTGTAGGACGTTTGCAAGACTGCTGGAATTCCATAGAAATTAGAACATCTTCAAAACTACCACCTGTATGGTTCGCTTTGTCAACTATTTGATCATGATGTGTTGTGTAACATCTATAGAGACAAGAAGAGTATAAGGCCATCCTTGTTCTATGTCTGGAAGTGTGGACATCGTACGACAAATTTACACATCTCCTTCTCATTCAGAAATATAATAAAGGTGGCTTCATTTTGCTCATGTAACAGGGGTGTATTCAGTCACACATGGGAGAGGGAGACGTCAGGATCCGGAGAATTAGGACACTAGAGAATAAATTGTCCAAATATTTTTATCCCTGTTCCCCTCATTTCTCAGAGGGGTATGGCGTGGATTGTTCTGGCTGGATGGTTGGTTTAACGTACAGTTGTCCTGTGTGTAGAAGCAGCAAAGCTTTTCTGTGCTACATGGACAAACTAACATTGACATGAACTGACATTCTCAAATTGGTTTAAATTTTGAAATTGCTACTTTAGAGTTGCTCGAGCAGTCTCAGTCCCATTGGCAAATAACCTTGACTGGAAATACACACACACCTACTTTTAAGAATCCATCATTCTTTGCTGGTACCAAACTCACCTGCAAAGACATTTGCAGAAATGGGATAAAATTTTACTTTTGTAACAAGATTACCATTAGACTTGGAATTAATTGAGCTAGTTATTATCACTTGAAAATTGATGTATATCTTGTTGAGTTTGGTTTCTAGTATAATGAACATATATTTAAACATCTTCACTTTTCTTCTTGTCACGGTTGTTTTGCTTTAAACACTCTTTTGCCTCGGAGTTTTCGTACATTCATAATAGTTTTCCAGTCTGTATTTTACCTAGGACACGTAGATCTAAAAACTCTAAGAAAAATCTAACAGAGCTAACTGGTTAAATGAATTATTTGCCTACATGTATGTTCTAACTCAGCATTCTCAAAAAGAATTCATCAAGAAATTTTTTCCTTAAACTTCACTAGGAAAAGACACATGCCTCAGGGCAGTATCATATACTTGGTATTTAGAAAAATAATCTGAATCATAAAAGGGAAGGAAATGAGTCAACAAGACAAGTCTAGGGGTACAGAAGTCATGCCTACACATCATCACAGAGTGACTATGCAAGTCCTAAATTAGTAAATCCACTTGATGCAGTGTGGATGTGTTACACCTCACCCAAAGCAATGTTACTACCTGGATTCTTTCACAGCTGTCTCAGCTCCCTGCTAACCTTAGGTTATCTTAGACATCTTATGCCCCTTTACTTGCAATATAGACAAGTTATACTGTGTAAATCCTCTGACTCACTCCCTGATTTTAATGACTTGTTCATTCCTCTCAGCATCTAAAGTTGCTTTAGCTGTGTCCTGCGCATGCATGGGAAGACCTCTGGATGAAAGGAGCACTGAGTGCTTTCAGTCTGCATTGTTACTTGCTGAATTAGTAGGCAGAGTTTGCTCTGTGTCAGTTCAGTCACCTTCATGCTAGAATAATGGGGATTTTAATTACATGATGTTAAACCTCTCACTCTGATGTATCCATGTATTGGAAGGCTCATCATCAATTCAGCAGTTGATTGAGGAAACCTTGGATAATGAGAGTTTATTAACCCAGGTTAATGAGCCTCAGGCAGAAATGAGGGATTTTGTCCAGCTGAAGTGGAGCATGGAACACAAATCTGGCTACATGAGCAGAATTCAGCCCTCTTGAGATGTGCCCAGGAAATGACAGAGCATTTGGTAGAAATACCAGTAACTAGATGCTGAAAGCTGAACATCTGCACTCTCAGGAGTTATATTTTTTAATCATGTGCTCCAGATCTCTGAGGAGAGGTAGCTATACTAGCAAGTGCAATGGCAAAGGGGGAAAATGGCTGTTGTGTTGCTCAGAGAGGCAGTGGGTGTTGGTTTTCTCAAGAAGTCCCATAGCCCTTTCCCTGAGGGGGTACTTCTATTGCCCACTACAATATTGTCAACACCTCTGCTCCCAGCAAAGCGCTGCCAGGCCTCCCTGGACCTCACCTCTCATCCTAGGTGCAGAGAGCTGCCAGAAAGTTGTGGTGCTGCACAGAAGCAACAGATTATCTGCCTCTCATTGAAGTCAATCCTCCAATAAGACATTTAAAATATTTCAGAACTGTTTGTTCATTTGCAAATAACTGCAACTCCAAGCTAGAAAGACAAGAATTATTCAACAGAGAAAAATACTTTTCTTGCTTTCATTGAGAAGTAAATAAATGAAACTTCAGTGATGGAAAATACTCATATTTTCTGTACTACATGCATTGCCCATTTAAATTTTAGCTAGGTATCTGCAGTTCAAAAATGGAGTAACAGAAATGTTCTGGATTCCCACTTGTGTGTCCAATCCCCTGTGATTACAAACTGTGAAGAGCAAAGAGTTTGAAATCATTCACTAGGCTGAAATTCCTTGTCCTAAAGTCAGGAAAAGATTTGCCCTTGTTGCCAGTTCTGAGAGTTCGTGTAAGTGGTACATTTACTCCTCAGATCCTGCTGCTGGCAAAATTCAGATGGATCTTCAAGCTAGCAGATGGAAAAGAAAATGACCCAAGAGAAAATTGTCCTTGTGTTCCTGAATGAGAAATAGGACGTTTCTGTTTCATATTTGTTAATACATTGTGCATCTACTGCAACACAGAGCTAATGAATTAGATTACCTTAATCCTTCCCTATTGGGTATCTTATCTATATTCAAAGAAGGAAAAAGAAAAAAGAACTGGTTAAAATATCAAGTGTTGTGAAGCATATGCAACTTTCATGCATCTGTGAGGTGAATGGTACACGGCCTAAAGAAAGTTGGCTGCATATTATCTCTAGTTTCAACATATGTAAAATTGTAAGGCTATGATTCTGTGAAAATAATGGCTACTATGCCAGGAATGTATCTTAGACAGCTTTGGGGAAGTTCATTTCAAAGTCTAATGCAAAATTACCACTGAGCTTCTTTCTCAGAAGGTAAAATCCTGCAGTTCTTATTAAAGCAAGAGCTCTACTAAACACAACATTGACACATACAGAATGACACACTGTACTTCTGGCTTTGCTGGGCCCCAGGTAAAACCCCGTCTGCACAGGAAAGTTCTCATTGTATATTTTTTTCCATATTTTCTATGCGAATATTGCTATAAAAAAAAACCTCACAGGTGTATTTGTGATGATGTGCCACTTTCAAATGACAGCAAATGCCACCGGGCCTTGGGCTCCTGGCAGGCATGAAATGAGGAGGCTAGTCCATACCTCCCGGGGGTCATACAGCAACTAGGAATCCTTCTGGAAAATGAGTAATTTGGTCTGTGTTTATCTATTGCTGCCTCATGTGGAACATCCTTTCTGGGCTCAGCACACTTTCTGTGGTTGGAACAGGGCAGGACAGCGCTGCAGCCACAGAGGGACCATCGATGGTGGCAGGAGCGCAGGATGCTGATACCTCTGTTTTCAGAGGTCCTTGAAGAGCTTTCAGGAGCTCCAGCATGCTGGAGTTAGAAGAAAGCTCCAACAAGTCATCATTACCATACTCATGCATATATAGACACACATGCATATATTTAGAAAAATATCTAAACAGACTGGTGTTTGCAGCTCAACAACAGCTATATGATGGCGTCTGCTGCTGTAGTGCTACTTCATGAGTTGCGTGGGAAGATTTATTACTCCACTTGCAGCAGGACCATGACTGCAAATGGGGTCTTGCTTTTTACCCCCACACACTATTAATCCAGAAGGTAGAAACACAATAACTCTCCAGTGTTGTAAGGCATGTCAAAAGCTTCACAAGCCTACCTGTCCATCATATTTTCTGCTGTCTGTAGTATGTGTGCAGGTTTTAAGTCATTTTCAAGCTCCTTGTGAAAGGGAAGTGAGTATTGCTGGGACAAAGGTAGGGAGGGGAACTTCAGAGACTTGAGTTGGAGGATATGAGGAACAAAATAAAATAAAATACCTTAGTGTTTACATTATGTTAAATGGCTTATGAAACTTAGGGCTTTTTAACCCTAATGTTTTTTAAACGTGACTGCCAGAGTGCAGGATAGTTTGGCTATCGACATAACTTCATCTGGAACTGATATTGCTTTCAAGTTCAATTAACTAATTCAGAATCATAGCCCAGACACGTTTTTAAAGAACTATTTTGTATGAATATGCATAAATTGTAGTTTAAAAAAAAAAAAAAAAAAAAAAGACATTTCAGTAAGAAAAACAACAACGAACCCAGTCCTGCAAGCTTCTGACACTGGAAAGAAGCCCCAGGGAGTGACTGAGGCCATCTGGGACTAACTCTTGGCAGGACTAGTTCTAGGGATCAAGAAGAAAAGAACTAACTTTTCATTATAGATGGTATGTACTTAAAACAACTGCTGGTATTTTATTGCAGATGTACTGAAGAGTTCCTTTGTGTTCATGTGATACAAGGGTGAAAAGGGTAGGCTAAACATGCTTGGTTTCAAAAACACTATTTTCCACATTTAGGCCTATCAACAAGGCCTATCGTTTAGGCCTATCATCTAGGCCCTGGTGACATGTGCTAAATGTAGGTCTTGTGCTTAATGCCTAAGTGCTTAATGGCACTTGCAAGCTTCTTGTAGGACACCTGCCAGGCACAGGTGGCCATGGTGGTACAAGTTCCTTTGCTGAAGGGTATCGGGTGGTGTGGTAGACCTCTCTGTCTACTCCCCATGCCAAACCAGGATCCCTGTCAGAGGGCCCAAGAGAAGTCCCACAGCCATCTCCACACAACTTCTAAAAATTTCTCTGTCCTTTGTGGTCTAAAAGCTTTGAAATCCCCTTGTACCTTCTCCATCTGTACCACAGCCCACAGCTCTTCTCACTCCAGGAATCCCTTTTTTTCCTTTCATTCCACAAGTCCCTTCCACTGGTATTTCTAACTCCAGATACCATACACAGGAGCTTCCCAAAACTTCCCAGTGTGTGCCAGACTGCATAGTCTCTCTGCCCTAAAGGGTCCTTCCAGAGCCCTTTCACAGCACCATCCAACTCCAGATCTGCTCAGTTCTTCCAGTCTCCTGCCCCAAATATCCTTCTGCCCAAACCTTGCAATATCCCTGCTCTTCCACTCCAGGATCTCCACTGCTACCCCTCACTCCTCTGTTGTCAGGACTCCCAAACTCTAATCTCCTGGCAGTGATGGGTGCTCTGGTCTATACTTCTGGACCCCTCATCTGCTTGCACCATCTGCTGACATCCACACCCGCTGCCATGGGCTGCCATGGCTGACTGAGCTCACCTCTCTTCTTTCACAGCATCTCCTCCCTCATCCCTCCACAGAGGGAAAAACCCAGCTCCTGCCTTTCGCTGGGATATCTAAAATCAAGATACAGGCTGCAGTTCGCTGAGACATGCTTTCATAGGACACACGGAACAGGAAAGAAGTAATGCTTATTTCAGAAAACACAGGTGTACTTAGACCCTCTATTTTCTTAATCTTAGTCTGCAATTAGATCTGGAACTTTCCTTTTTAGAGCATTTGCAAAATAAAACCTGAGAAAATGGCTCATCCCTGTTTCTACCTTTATCTCTTACAAGCCCTGTATTTGAAAGGAAGATGGGGGCGGTGAAAGGAGACTAAGATCCAAAGGACAGAGTTAGAGGTTACTCGAACATCTCTGTAAATAATTACAGTACCATTGACTGAGTGCCCCAAAGCCAAGTTTCCTGCTGACAGACTGCTGCATCAGCAAAATTTTCTCTTGCTTTGTGGAAGGAGACATTAAAGTCATCATGGGTTGAATATAAGGCAGAGTACAAAACAAACTCACTACCAATTCTTGTCGACATGGAGTCACTTTCCCCCAAATTCTGATTTTTTTTCCTTTCCATTCTCACCAGGAGTGTTACCTCCATGGTGCTTATCAGATCTTCCTCTAACAGACAGCAGAGTGTTTGTTGCTTCATTTTCACTGAAGCATTTTTTTCCCCATTGAGATTTCTCACTGCATTCAAAATGCAGGAGGTTACTTCATTAATCACTTTATTAGCCCTGTTTTCACCTTTGAAAAAGACACTTAATTCTCCTTCATTTATAGTGCACTTATTCCTACAAGACACTGTGAAAAGACAGCTATGGGTCAACACTCTTTATTAATCCTTTTTTTTTTATGATAAAATAGCTGGATGAGGAGACACAAAGACAACCTAGATAATAAAATTCTGCAAGGTGCCTCATTTAGACCTTTTCTTAATGAAAAACTTGTTCCAGTACGGGAACGTATTTGTTTCTTTGTAAATTGTACATTTGCCTCACAGCCTCACACTGCTCTCAGTGATAAAAAAGGTGAACAAAAACTATTGTACAAGGAAACATACGGCAGTACAAGTATGTTGTGAGTTTGAAAAGCTGCTGAGTGGAACTGGGTAAGTAGGGGCCCCTGTATTTATTTGGTCATGCAAAGTTTTAAAGAACAGAATGAAACAAGGTGGAAATCTGGTCTGAACTGTTGCTTAGGAAAAGCCACTAAATTTTGACCAAGTGATTGCTGCAAACTGCCCAGCAAATCCAGCTAGGGATAGCACACATCTTCAAGAAAGCCTTCAAGCCTTTACTAGTATAGCTCAGATGGTGGAAGATTTACTGCACTCCTGAAGAAGATGCTCTAGTAAGTTAATAACACGTATCACTAAGTAGAGACCTATTTTCTGGTCTAAACGGATCTTTTAACAGCTAGATTAAAGGCTTTCTAATATCACTCTAAGAGTTTTCTGAATTTATGGGCTCCAAATCAAACTGTGCCCATTTTGCAAGAGACAAGGTAGGGGGATTTTTTTTTAAAACTAAAGACTGGAAGCATGAATAACACCGGACTCTTTCCTTCTCACTCATCCCCACTTCAAGTAAGTTCAGGGAGTGCGCAAGTGGCAGTAAAGTCAAGCTTGCCACTTCCTCATTGGCTTGATTCTGCAGTGACAGCAGGAGAAAATAACAACAGAGCACCTCACCCTCAGGGTAAGATTTGTAACTCTGGGTTAAAGAAGAAGAATATGATTTGATTTCTTAAGTATTAACCTTTCATTCTTTTGACCTCCTCCCCCTCCCCCCCTCCCCCAAATAATAACAGACCAAAAAAAAAAAAAAAAAAAACACATAGTCACTGTGCAAAAGTATATAATTAGAGTCTTTGTACACCTTGTGCAATGCAGAGAATTCCTCTGACTGCATCCAAAGAGGAGGCAGTCTTTAGAAATCAATTATTTTAGCTGAAAATAAGCAGCATTGCGATGGTAAGCACTTAGACATGGACTTACTGCCGAGGGAAGGGTTATTGTTGCTCACAAAACTTTGTTTAGCACGATTAACATGTTTTGTTTGGCTGAGGGATGTTGTACCTCTCCATTCATCTCCTCTCCTCTATTATAGAATCATGATTCTGTGATTCTATGATTCTATTCTGTGCAGATACAGAAGCAGCACTGGCAATCAATCTTGTGATTATCAAGGATACCGTTAAAGCCTGAGCTGCTGTTCCTGTGATATTGTATTAAAATATTGACTTTCATTAAAACAGGAAAAAAGAATCCAGTCCTCATGGCAGCAGACAAAATTTTAAAGACACTAACCGAATGTACTTTAGGGACTCAAAACCTACAATGCAAATGCAAAGAATGAGATTCAGATGTCCTGTTTGTACTTAAATGTCTTTCTAAAAAAAAAAAAAAAAAAGGATATTTTTAGACTGGGGAGATAAAAGAGAGGAGGAATGTGTACTTTTTGTTTTCAGAGGAAGGTTGCAGCAGCGCTATGGATCAGCTGCCCTGACTGACAGTCTCTTGCCCACCTGGAACAGAGGACCTGCTGTGCAGTTTCCATGTGCTACCCAAGGAGAGGCAGGTGGTGCACAGCGGCAGCTGCAGGTTTGTGGATGAAACTCTCTCCCTTTTAGTCCTGTGGTTTGTGTAGAACTCCTGCAAAGAAGCTGAAAGGGGCTGGGAAAGACTGCACGACTTTCTGCCAGAGCACTGCAGTGGATTTCAGGGATCTTTTGCACTGTTTGCTGCGGGCACTCCCCTGGACACTAGAGCAACAGTGCCACAGCCCAGTCTTAAGCTCATGGTCACAGTCGCTGCTTCATCTGTCCTCAGGACATGGGGTGTTTGCTCGAGAGGGTACAGGAAAAGGCTCTGCAGTTCCTTCCTGCCTGCCCTTCCCATCAGCACTGTGTGCTCCAGTATGAGAGGAGAATTAGACCTTCAGCTGAGCGGCCCCTGCCCCCACCCACCTGGAGCAGCAACACACCAGACCTTCATGCTGTCCTCTGCAAAAGAAGCCACCAGGATGGCCACACTGCCATTCAGGAGCAGGTGATGAATCAGTGGGAAGGACTGAATGCTCTGTGCTTTTGATTCACCAGGCTCTGCTGTGGTTATGCTTAGATAGGCACAGGGAGAAATACAATCAGCTTTCCACTAAACTTCAAAATTTACTACATTTTTACTAGCATTTGTTTGCTTGAATATGTTTATTTTTATCCTTCAGGCAAATATTTCTACCTCCTGTGAACCTTTTATGTAAATCAACAGAGGCATTTGGCAAGCCATATAAAAACTGCAGCTTTACATATCACTGAAGCAGAAAATAAATGGAAATAATTACTGATGCCTCCAAGTACAGATTTATTTCAAAATGAAACATGGAGCTTGAAGGGGGTGGGCTGTATATATCTAATGATTTCCTGTTAGCTTGCACAGCATTGGCTCAGACATTTTAATTTCATTCAGCTGTGTGCTTTTCCCCCCTTTTAGGGAGGTCAGGAAGTGATGGTGGTTGTTTGTTTGTTCATTTTAAGCAATTGAGCAGAATCAGTTCCTTACTTACTTAGTAAACCCAGAAGATGATACCTGTAAATCCCTCCCTCATGCTAAGAATTGGAAATTAGCTGATGTTTGAAGGAAAATGGCATATACTGTAGTGCCAATAACATCACTAAGATGCCACTGACTGAGCAAATTGCAGTTTTTATATGATGAACCTGATCAATATTCATAGGGGTCAATACTAATCTGTTTTCATGTATTTCAGCATAAGCCAGTAATGCATATCCTGACATTACTGGGTTGCATTGACAAGAGGAAAGCCAAGTCTCTCAGTGCCAAGGGCTGCTCCTGAGCCATTGCCGCAGTCCACCATCCTAACAGTAGCTGCAAACCAGGACAAAATTCAGGAGCCCTTCTTAGTGTCTTTGGACTGTTGAAAACATATTTTATAGCCGTTACCATGTCAGTACTTGAAGGAATCACTCAGGACAGATGGAGATTTTGCTGCTTCTAGCTCAGAAGAAGGTGATGCAGTCCTTTCCAAAGATCCATCTGGTCCAGTATCCTCTCTCTAGACCAGCTGCCCAGGGAGGAGGAGGAACAGGTGAGTATCTCTTCACCCATTATACCCAGCCTTCAGCTATTCTAGACCTTTACAGCTGGATGTGATTTCCCTCCTTAGTCAGCCTCACCCAATTAACTTGTCCAGTGTCCTCTTAAAGTTATGTGGCATCCACATATCCTTCAAAACAAAGACTTTCAGGCCTACAGCCCACAGCAGGAAGAACTGCGTCCTTCTGTTTTGTTTTTTTTCCAGACCTGGTTCCTAGTAGCTTCCTGCCCTGGTTTCAGCTGGGATAAAGCTGATTTTCTTCATAGTGTGTGGTATGAAGCTATGTGTTGGGTTTAGGAGAAAATGTTGATAACACACTGGTATTTCAGTTGTTGTTGAGCAGTGCTGTGCAGAGCCAAGGGCATTTCAGTTTCTCAGCTTCTCCTACTGTCCTGCCAGCAAGGGGCTGGAGGGTAGCACAAGATTTGGGAGGGGACAGCACCAGGGCAGCTGACCTAAACTGTCCAAAGGGATATTCCATACCGTATGACAATGTGAAAAAACTTTAAAAACAGAGGGGAGTTGGCTAGAGGCAGACGCTGCGTAGGGACTGGCTGGGCATCGGTCTGTGGGTAGTGAGCAGTTATGTTGTGCATCATTTGTTTTGTAAAAATATACTATTATCATTACTGTTACTATTTTCCTATTTTTATTCCTGTTCTGTCTTAGTAAATACTTGTTTTCATCTCAACCCATGAGTTCTACTTTGTTGGCTTTTTTTATTCTGTTCCTCATCCCACTGGGAGGGGAGGGAGGGAGCAAATGACTGTGTGGTATGTAGCAGCCTGCTGGGTTGAACCACAACACTTCCTTGTAGTAGTGACGAGAGATTGTGAGGACTGCTTACTCTGGGTTTGTGCTTACATATTTCCTCTGTTATTGGTCCTCCTACTAAGCTTTGTGTTTTGTCTTTCATGTTCTTCACCTGTTTTGACTTTGCTAAGGAGAAAGTGAGCTGGAGTCAGTGCACATAAGCTCGTTATGTGAGGAAAGCATGTGAATTTTTATGTCTGTGTGTGTGGATGAAGAGCTGATTCATGGCTCACCTCTGCCCTCTGGAAGGCCCAGTCACTGGTAGAACTCTTGGACACCATCAGCCCATAGGGAACAGCTGTTCTAGGCACTACAGATGAGTGGAAAATCTAGCAACCTGATTTAGTTTCTACTGTCTTAAAGCCTGGGGACATGGGACTTATTTCCATAGAGCCTTTCATCAGTATCTACTGTGATCGTACCTACCATGTCCTCCTCATGCTAACCATGCATGTGCTATACAGTCATGTAAGCTTGGGATACGTGCACAAAACGGCATTGTGCAAAGCTTTTGCAGAGATCCTTCTGCCACAGGGACACTGCGCAGTTGAGAACTGCACTACTCCTGGAAGGACAGCATCAAGGCTAATGGCACCAATGCCGAACTGGCTCTTTGGCATCCTGAGACAGGCAAGGATTTGCTTTTTAAATCCATTTGTAGGCATTTCTAGAGAGCAAAGTATCAGCCTGGTGCTCTTTCAGAGGAACAATGTCCAGACTTCAGTTATTCAAACCCTAAGTTAACATTAAGCCCACAGACAGGGGGTTAAACATGAATTCTGGTTGAAAGGTTTGCTTTTGCCAGATCTAGATTTTAAATACACAGTCAATAATTGTACTTCTGTGGGAGTCACACTCCACTTGGAAATGCTACAATTTCAGCAAATTGGGAAGCACCACTTACCATTCCCTGCCTGCAGCTCAAGGATGTGGGAATATACAGACAGTTGTATTTCAAAGTCCAACTCTAGTTTTATTTAATTTGTCTCCAATTTTATTTTTCCTTTTGATGCAAGGTGAAAATGAGCAGATTTATTTGAAACTTCACTTCTATTACACTCTTGTAACATCTCAACATGTGCTGATAGTACACAAGTCTGAAAAAGCTTATAGTTTG
>VXAV01000202.1:174077-198883 GCA_013399715.1 Alectura lathami | reverse complement strand
TTTTTTTTTTTTTTTTTTTTTTTTTTTTCTGGTGGAATTCTTTTTGAAAAGAGAGTTATTTCAGAAGTGTTACTAACGTGCTCTAACTCTGAAACTCACGTTCCTCTGCTTGATGTGATAAGTCCTGTTCACTGGTGGATAATATAAACCCTGAATTAAATCTTTTTGATTCTTCTGGCATACCTTACAATAGATTTTAGCTAAGCTACTTTGGGAGAATATTTGTCTGTGGTGAAGTAAAAGGGATTCAGGCTATCAATTTAAATCCCTGCTCCTTTGGATATACTCTACCATTTTTTTTTTCTTAGTTTAAATTCTTTCCACTATAAAGAGGAAAATAATAATAATAAAAAAAAAAGGGAATAAGTCAGTTAATATAAATGGTATGGTTACAAACAGACTGGTTTCCTGCTTGAGTAGAGGGAATGATCCCAGGCTTTGCACAATGAAGTTTATCTGTTGCCTTATTTCTGAGAGCCAAATGCAACATGGAAATTAACTGCATCTACACAAAATGGGAACCCTTTAGTAATCAGCAGCTATCGATAGGTTGTCTGCAAGGCTTCTCTTGGCTCTGGGGGAGTGATTAGAAAACTTCTGGGCCATGAAGGCGATAACAGGTGATAGAGAAGAAAATGTGGAGATGGTTTCTTGATTGAGAGGGTCTGTACTGAGAAGCCTGGGCTAGTTTATTCTTCCATCTCAAGTTGGCAACTTTAATAACTTATTCCATATTTACACCTCAGTAAGCTGAATCAGGCTCTTTTGTCATCTCTCCCATTGAGACGATTTACAAACAACATTTGTTGTTTGTACAGATTCTTTAGAGAGCAACAAGGAAAGAAAGCTTCAAAAAGTGCACCTTAACCATTGTTTTAAACGAATTTGTAACATACTGGTATCACAGTCTGCTTCATCTCTGCCTATTTCTCAAATTTTGAAGAGGCCTGAAAACCAAGTCTGTCTATTATATATTAAGTCTCACACCATGTTCTCCCACAGAGATTTTCATTTAATCCTTTTCTGCTGTTTTATTTAATTTAAAACAAACCATCAGAGCCTAAAGGAGAGTTTTTCCAAATTCTGTATGAGGCAGAAAAGTCTACATGTAGTCAAAACATGCTTCTCCACCATCAAGACCTCTGCTCTTGTACAACAGCAACATGTTATAAATTCCTGTCAGAGGTAAATGCTGCGTTTTTTTCTTATTCTTCCACATATCTCTCAAAAAAATTTGATTGAAAATGTATATTCCTTTTCTAATGACATGCTTTCTTGAAAAAGATGTTTCAAACTTTGACTTCCTGCATAAATTAAAAGTTTCCCTGAAGTATAATTGCTGAGGCAACTTGAAATATAGAGATAGCTTGAAGATACTTAATTCTGTTGCTGCCTGCCCTCATTGGCAGTAGCAGTGCAACCCTATATCCGTTCAAATAGTATGGGGAAGCTGTGCTATATGGACAAACTGAAGAAGTGCTTTCCTTTGCAGCATTACGTGAAGGAATGCCATTAGGATTTGCAACTGACATTTATTTTTAGTTTATTTCACAAACATGATGGTCATATACCACCCACTGGCCAGCTGAAATGAGTGATGTCTTTCAATCAGCATCTTCAAATTACTACAATCTCAGTGACAAAAACAAACAAACAAACATGCAAACAAACAAACAAAAAAACAATTGCACCCCTAGACTGCATCTCTACTTAATTTATGCCACACTACTTTATCCCAGCATCCCTACTCAAGGAGGTCAGCTTCCCACAAGAACTGCCCCATGGAAGCTCTCACTGATGTGCAGTGGCTCCAGAAGTGTCCTCACACACATGCCAGCCTTCTCCTCTCTCCTGTTGGTGTCAACACAGACACCAACATCATCATGGATGGGCTTTCTGGCTGGATTGGAGAGGACGGACAAATCCAGAGCACAATGTAACACCACATTTCCAAATATTAACATAAATCAAACACTTTTTATTACCGAAGGAGTGAAAATTGCTTCACTCTCTGATCAGACATGGTTTCATTCCTTGTTTGTGCAAAGGAGTTTTCTTAATAAATACTCAAACTCATATGCATGACCCTGCTACCTCTGATGCTTTTAAAGGCTACATAATGATTTCAGTAATGCTGTATGGAAACGGTGCATACAAGGCACTTTCTTGTAATCCACTTAAATTCTAAATCACAATGAAATATTTGACTGAACAAAATCTTCCTCTCAGACCCTATGCTTAGGAATTTCAATCTTTGTTTAGATGTCTACATAAATTACTGGGTTATCAAGTAATTACTCACCTGTACATCCCTGCACTTTCGGTGGAAATTACTTGCTTGGGAGATACAGCACGCAGTTTCCTTAGCATGTAAGTAATCTGGCTGTCCCCTGCCTAGATTCCTCCCACCTCCCCATATTTGCAGTTTTAAGACATGGTGAATGAAATAAAGTCAACACAAAGACTTATTTTCAGCTGAGTACAAGGAGACATGAAAGCCGCACCCGGGTTCTCCAGGTGGGCTGTTTGCAGGGCTGCTGCTTGGTGAATGCAGGGACTGGACAGAAATCAGAGTGCCACTTGAGGCTGAAGCCCTCTGCTCCCTAATCTCAAGGCTTTGAGAAAAATCATTCAGCTGTGTGACTGATTTGCATCCAAATAATTTTCTATGCATGAACACAGAATGACTTTCTATTAGTCCATCTCTTTTGTTCCTTTGCTTAATATTCCCTGCCCTTCTGCAGCTCCCTCCCCGCCCCCTTCCAGTTTAACTCCCTCAACAAGAAAAAAAAAAAAATAGTGAAATAAATTACTCTTACACAAAAGGAAATGTGTAAGGTCCTTTAAGGATTCAGCATGGAGCCTGCTGAAGTGAGCCACTAATGGGTTACAAAAGATTTGCTCTTGCCCCTGAAGGACAAAAGGGAGAAAGAAAGGAAGGCGCCTATCTGCCTTGGCTGAATGGGAGGGTATAAAAGAGCTACAAAAGAGGCTCTTCAAATATCCTTTGGAAAATGGGAAGTTAGCCCAACAGAAGCTAGTGGTAAGGCACAATAATGTAAAACAAAAATGAAAATGGTATAGCTGAGGGATTTGGTGGAGAGATTAGCCAAAGGCATAACATGAAAATAAATAAGAATAAATTGCTTAATTATAAGAGGCGTAAGCAGGCTGTGAGAGAATCAAAAGGCTCAGTGGAGTATCAGGGTGCAATGGGAACAATTAAAGAGGATAAAGACATTGCAGGGAAATCAAGTGATCTATTTGCATGTTTCTGCCACCAGCCATCTTGAAGAGATACCTGGAAAGTAAAGGCGTGGGACCGTTGGAAAATAAGTCAAATAAGACACACTGCAAGGAATTTCTGAGAATATAGCATCAGTAAAGGTTTTTGACATTACTCTCTCTGAACAGTTCAGCACAGGCTGTGTTTTAAGCATGGTAGTTAAGTTAATTGGATTTTTCAGATGGCTAGAAGTATAAACGTACAGAAGTACTGGTAGTAGAAGCCATTGAGATTGCCTGGTAGTAAGTAAAACAAACTGTCACTGAAAATCTTGACTCTCCCACAAGACAGTATGCTAACACAGTTTGGACCAGTGTCATTATTTTGGCAGTTGCAGACAACTCAGATTGATGTCTCAAAGTGAGTATGTGGTATGAGCCTCTTTCCTGTAATACTTAACCCAGAATACTTAAAAGGTGGCTTAGTTAAATGCAAATGCAGATTAAAGGGATTTCTTTACATTTACAGACTGGCTTGGGATACCAAATCAATGAATTTATCTTCTCTTCATGTAAAAAAAGAAGTGAACTTGCTACACCATCATAGTTAACATAAGCAGACAAAAGACAAAGTAACAGAAAACTGGTTTCATGAGTCTGTTTGAACACCTGAGAGAAGACAGTATAGTATACCTCACAAAAAGGCTATGGCTGAGACTGAAAAACATCTAGCATGTTGAAAAATGGCATAGATACAAATCAGGTAAGAGACCACATCTTGCTTTGTTCCCTTCCCACATAATAAGTCGCCTATGGAGAGCAGAAATGCATGCCTAGCTTCTTGTTGGGGGAGAATCTGTCACTACCCTGCTAGGAATATTCCTACTGGGAGTGAAAAGCATGAGAGGAATTGGAAAGAAGAATGACCAGAAAAAAATGTGCTCAGGTTACCCCAAATTATCTGAGCTGATCAAACCTGAAGAAGCTGTAAGGAAAGATTTGGAAAGGGAGAAATGAACAACACTGAAGATCAATGCTGGTGGACAAGGGACAACCCAAAAAGGAACACTGAGTTGTTCCCACACACAGCCAAAATAAGATATCCATGGAAAAGCCCTTGGAATCTAGTAAGTATTGGCTTTTGAACCCAATTTATGCATTGGTTCATAAATCATAAAAACCATTTATTTCAGCAGATTAAATTCTGTTTTCTGTGCATGAAGTATTGATAAGGAAGTCCCTACTTCCCACAATGTGTTCTTAGAGAATATGTGGTTGTTGTTGTTTTTTTTTTTTTCACATATGTATTTGTTTAAGACTTTCAAAACTTAACTGAAAAAAAGCACTGGAAATTACTGACATACAGACCAGTCCTTGGAAGATCATGCCTTGATTCAAACCCTGCAGGTTACCCTGCAGCTACCCTATCTCTCTGGCAGCCAGTCCAACCACTGAAAGACTTGTTCTTTGCATGTGGTGGTCTTTGGATAAGGAAAGGCCCTTTGTAGGAACTGTGCAGGACTCAGGGCAGCCCCTGGCTAGAGAATAACTAGGAGGAATAACTGCAAAGTGAAGAATCATAAATAAACAAGGTGACTCACTTGGCTAATCCTGCACCAGAGAAGATGAACAGCCGAGCGGAGGAGCTTACAGCTGAGTCATGTGCTGAAAAGCACTTGTTTGTCTCATCTGTGTAAGATGTGAATAGTGTATATATGCACAGAAATTAGCAAGACTTGTCTAAGATTTACAAAGTAAATGGGTTACATTCACAGCAAATGTTCATAACAAATATTTTGACCAGCCATGGGTAACCTTCTTTGTAGAACAATTCAAATATATTTGAAGTCATTAGCTGCAAAACTATGAATAATTCACCAGCACACAAACTGGAAAAATTCTGTACACAAAAACATGAGAATTTTTTCATCCTTTTAGGGCACAACCTTTCTTTGTCGTACCAAAGGTAAATAACAGATTTTTTATTTCTCCATAGAAGCAGAATATATGAATATGAAACTCCTATTGAGTAAAACACAGATTACATCAAATTAATGTTGCTGCTCTAAATTATTCTTCTGTCACATCCAGTGTAGTAATGTTAGGCTCTTACAGTATGTCGGCTTCATACAATCATTTCTCCTGTTTGGTAGTGAAAAGATAGCAAGTTTTCCCCTTAGCATGCATATGAACGTATAAATAACATTCCCAAGTAACTTTACATCCAGGGTAACAGGCTGGATAGAGAACTGTAGTGGTTTCCTTTTCTTTGGAAGCTCTTTAGTCCAGCAGTGCACGGGATGCAAAGAATGCAGTAGATTAAGATGAGACCTGCACTGTTTTTAACAGCATCAGAAATTCACTGCTTAGTTTATTACTGAATGGAGGCCAGTCACCCACAGACACCTAGCTGGCTTTGACTTCCTCCTTGGAGCGAGCTGGACGCCTCTGCCATTGCCAGTGAAGGGGAAATGGACCAGCTTGCAGAGAAAAACTGCATGAGTTTACTCTTTTATCATCCAAAAATTGCCTCCCAGTGTTTTTCTTAAAGATATGAAAATATTCACCATGTTACATTTCTGCCTGAGATTCTTCTATATATAAGTATTAGGAGTTTTTTTGCCTACCCTTTCTACTTCGGTTGAACTCCATAGCAACAAATAACCCCTGAATTACATGCTTCATATTCACGCCTGTGTTACGAATCTCCTCCTACATACATTCATTCATATTGTGAGCACGCTTACCAAATGAATACTTTGTTCCTGATGTTAATTTGACTGAGCAAGGACCCTTTCCTATGTGCATCTCAGCTGAGAAACAGGGACCTTCACAGCCTCTGTACCTGGGGACAGGGAGTACAGGGGGTGGAGCTCTTCAGATCCCTTGTCTGTTAGGCAAAAAGGGGGCAGTGGGTTATGATACTGTGGAAATTATTAAATGTCCTACACAGCTACCTCTGAACCTAACCAATAAAACAACACTGCAGAGCAACTACAATAATATGAATGGATAGTCCCAAATACAATTTCCCCTGCGGGGAACATGGGAAGGTGGACAAAGAGCGCCTTCATGGTGGGTTTATCTTAGTGGTCTCTACTGTTAGGAAGTCAGGAGGTGACACATGGGAATACACTGATGGTCACAGCTCAGGATATTGTCTCAGAATATTTTGGTTTTATCAGTGTGGTGAGGATACTCTTTCTTCAAAGCACAACTGCAGTAATGATGAAACAGGAAGAATGAAGGTACAGGAATAGCTTATGGTTAGAAGCAAAAGGATTGATGACTTCTGTTGTTTTATTTTATTCTGTGTGATTGAATAGCCTTTTCTTATTGCCTCTTGGCACTGCAATCCATTCTTGAATCACACTAAGCTATTTGCTCAATTTCTTGCATCACTGTGTTTCACAAGTTAATTTTTCATTACAGAAAAGGAAAGGATTTTCTTTTGAACATTATGAAGCTACTGTCTAATCACAGAAAGCAATTATACAGCTCCTTTGTTCTATTATTATAAGAAGGTACAAATGACATTACTGATTAAGTGTCTCTTGAATCATGTTTTCTCTATATAGTTCCACTCTTCTACCTACATTTCCACTACTTCTTCAACATCTTTCCACTTTAAATAGTCCTGGACTTTTTGTTCCCTCCTGATGTGATTTCCTCACTCATTCATAACTCTAATGAACTCCTTTTATTGCTCTTTTGCTTGGGGCAGTTGCATTTTTTATATCCTCTTGTTTTGAGATAATACAATGTAAATTGAATTCAGTATTCAAGGTGAGTTTGGAATATCAGCATACATAAAAGAATGTTATCTTTTCCTATTTATTCTCTGTCTCATTCTTAATGCAGCCTAACATCTTGTTAACTTTTCTGACCACTGCTGTGCAGTAAGTACACTTCTTAACTGTGCTGTCCATAATGACTTGATGTTTTTCTTAAAAGGTTAAAAGTAATTGAAAACCCAGAAGAAACTGCATATAGATAAGAAAGGCTGAAGGATCTGCATACAAAATGTGACCACATATTAAACACGTTCTTGCACTGCACTCAGACTTTTTTTTGTGTGTGTGATTCTGTTACTTAAGGTCATTCCAATTTTTTTTTTCAAACTTTTTGCTAATCCTTGCTAGCCTATACAATTTGCAATTAGTTTTTGTCACTTCACCACTTACTTATGTCTGACAAAAAATGTTATTGCAGGGCATTATGGTAACAGTTTTGCTACTTACAAATCCTATTCTCTGCCTAGAACTTCAAGGCCACTTTCACAAGCAAGGCAAGAATTCACTTGTATGTTTATTAAGATTCCTGAAAACATTTTTAGGCTATACTTCACCAAAACATTTTTTATTAACTAGCTAAGTGGCATGTTTACATACTGTACCTCAGACAATTCTTACAAAATTATTTAATTGGCCCTTTAGTTGCAAAGTCATTCTTACAGCAGACCTCAATGAAGACTAGATCAAACAGTAAAGATAAAATCAAACAACTCTGCTCACCAGAGCATATATTCTGAAAGTGCTGAGCCCAGGATTATACAAAGGTCATATTATTGTTTATGCATATTCAAACACTGGTTATTTGTGGAGCACTCTTCAATCCAGAGAGCTCTGAATACTGCAGCAGAGTGACTACAGTTCATTCAGAAACTTGCTTTTTTCTCTGTGTTGAAAAGCTTTAGCTGTTCAGCTGAGAAGCAGACTCCTTCTGTGTGCTTGAAATTACAGCTAAAGAAGTTTCAGCCAGTAATCACAAGTTAAGGAATCCAAAAAGTATGCACCAAGTCACCTCTCTCTTTCTAGTGCATAACCTGAAGTCACCATGAAGCCTAAGGTCATATGAGGAAATTGGTCCATCTACATCTCCTGTCATTAGAGTCATGGTTAGTATAAAATTGGTGTGCTTGACAAATGATAATCAAAGTTTGCCTGGGAAAGCAGCCCATACTTTGAAAAATATTCTGTTGATGGGTCCCTTTATGTTATGTATGCAATTCTGTCATTTTGTCCTGACACTGCAGGACAAAAAAAAATCAGAAGAAATCATAGAAGGCTCTGAGGGTATCACACATTACATACAATACTGGAGTAATAAGAATTATTGTAGTGATTCTCATTATCTAGTGGATTGTCACAACATGAGGCAGTCTTTCTACTGTGACATGTAAGTACCTTTTTCATAGCCACACTTACTGCATCATAGAATCACAGAATCATAGAATCATTAAGGTTGGAAAAGACCTCTATGGTCATCTAGTCCAACCATCAATCATCACCACTATGCCCACTAAACCATGTCCAAAGTTCCTCATCTACACGTTTCTTGAACATCTCCAGGGACAGAGGCTCCACCACCTCCCTGGGCAGCCTATTTCAATGCCTGACCACTTCTTCTGAGAAGAAATTTTTCCTAATACCTAACCTGAACCTCCCCTGGCACAACTTGAGACCATTACCTCTTGTCCTACGATTAGTTACCAGAGAGAAGAGGCTAAAGCCCACCTCCCTACAACCTCCTTTCAGGTAGTTGTAAAGAGCAATAAGATCTCCACCGAGTCTCCTTCAGACTAAACATCCCCAGTTCCCCAAGCTGCTCCCCATAGGGCTTGTGCTCCAGGCCCTTCACCAGCTTCGTAGACCTTCTCTGGACATGCTCCAGGGCCTCCATATCTTTCTGGTAGTGAGGGGCCCAAACAAAGAGCACAAGAAGTGCGGCCTCACCAGTGCCAAGTACTGGGGAACGATCACCCAGTGAAGAGCACACCTGTCCAAGCCATGGGCTGCCAGCTTCTCCAAGAGAACGCTGTGGGAGACAGAGTCAAAGGCTTTACTAAAGTCTAGGTAGACGACATCCACAGCCTTTCCCTCATCCCAGGCAGGTCACCTGGTCATAGGAAGTCACAGGATTGCATGACTTCTGCCAGCTGCTTGTAGAATGCTTCATCCATCTCTTCTACTGAATGTTAATTAATTAATTAATTAATTAATCTGCCTTGTTGGTCTTCCCCCTGATCCTTCCCCATAAGGATTCAACGTTATCATTCCCACTCTGAGTTCTACAATATCGCAACAGTTCCTGAAGAGAGCTACACCACTGCCCCTCCTTCCTTGCCTATCGTCTTATAAGAAAGCTGAAAAATTAAGAGAGTTAAAAGAAAAATTAGGAAAAGGAAAATACAATATCCCAGTGGACTTTTTAAAGTGAATGTGTCCTGCTCCTTGGCCAATGTGAAATGAATGCACACATAGACTCTTACAGACCCTGCAGCAGTGGCACATCTGGAAATGGTTCACATGAAGATGGTGGGAAATGGCTTATAGGTCTTCAACAGAAAGATTATATGATATAAATGTGTATGTCCACATTCATAAAATAGTTCTGGTATCATCAGATGGTAACATGGAGAACCAGAGTGACCATGTGTTATTCCTTCTTTCATAAGGAATGAAAGGGAAAAGTAGAGCAGTAAACAGCAATGCCACCAGTGAAAGAAAATAAATAATTTGTGAAGAAAGCAATCAGAAACATCACTGTTTCCAGACTTAACAGCCTTTCTCCAGTAAAAATGGTGTTTTACATATCATAATATAAGCAATGATGTAAAAGAATTATGTTACTAAAAACTATGGAGAAGATCTGCAGCCTCTGGAACAGCAAGAACAGACTGATGAAGCCATGTGGGACATCATCATCAAAGGAAAATAATTAAAGCTGAATCTCTTCAGAGATATTGGCTAAGAGAAATATCAAGAGATGAGAAGAACAGATAGGAAAGAGTAGAAACACAAGTGTATCTTAGTAACCACATTAAATGGCTATTAAATCAGAAAAAGTATATACCTATGCTCATGCTATACCTAAATCCAGGCAGAGAAAGCAGCAAACATTAAAAATATGTGTAAAAGTGATGTCAGTCACAGAAAGAGATATAAATTATTTTAGCTGAAGCTCCTGAGGGCCAGTAAAAGACAGGCATGAAAATATTCTAATAATTTCTTATACACAAAAGAAAAGATGTGTCAAGCACTATATGTCAAAGAAGTTTCCCAATGGAACAATAGACAACCTTGATACAGCTGACAAGATGGAGGAACTTGATATTATTGATGTACAAATTATCATTGGGGAACTCAAAACAGACGCTGTAAAGATTCATAAGACAGCAGTCAAAAAAACATTAACTGCAGATCTCCTCAAAAATACAAGAAAAAAAAATAGCAAAATATTGCTATAATAAATCAACTGTGCAGAGAAGGACCAGGAAAAGCATGAACCTTTGTAGAAGTATGAAATAGAGAAGGTGATTAAAAGTGCATAGGATCATGACACTGCCAGCCACAAAGATACTGCTTTGTACAGTTATGCTGAAAATTATATACAGTGCCATGAAGATCAAGAAACATAAGCAGTTTTCATCCTAGCCGCTTTTGACTGATCATATTCCATGCAGCATCACTGGAGAAGGTGAAGAACAGCAATCACTATTTGCCACTAAGAGTACAGGCTTTATTTTATTTTTTTCAGAAATCCACTGCAAATGTAAACAAGACATATCTGTAGAAGACTCTAGACTTTATCAAATCGTTAACAAGTTATAAAATGAGATCCAACCTAGAATGACAAGTCCAGTTTGGTTACCAGTTGTATTAGGAAATAAAATGTGTCTTCTTACTAACGTTCTCCAGGTTTGTCACAGCCTTTGCTGGGCATCAGACCTCCTGTCACAAAAATAGGTGACAGAAGTTGTTTTGGGAGATCTGGATTCCACTGATACAACTTTTCAATATGACAACCAACAAACTAGAAGACATAGCTCAATGAATCTTACAACTTGTAAGTAGAAAACAAAGGTCCTGGAAAATGTCCGTCTGGATCATAGCACATTGTAGGAAAAATCTTAGGAATTAGTGTTCAATTTAATTATACAGGTGGTATGAATGATATGAATGACAACTGTTACTGTAAGAACACTGGAAAGTGAGGCAACTTCTCCTTTTGAAGGGGAATTACTGAATACAGAAATCAGACATATTCAGCACTGTACTATATATTTTCAATGGCCTTTTACTAAGTGTTATTTTGTATGGATGACAGTAACAGAGCAAAAGACATCTGCCTAAAGGAAGATAAACATCTTTTCCTGTGGATTTTACTGCCACTATATAAAGCAATAATGGTAAGTGGAACAAAAAATCTTCTGATCCAGCAAGAGCCACAACAACATCCTGCTTGGCACGTGAGGAAGTGAGCTTTGCTTGGGTGTACAGAATTTCTCTGACGAAATCGTCCCTTTTTATTTTATTTGTTTAGGTCTTGAAGGTGCAAAGTGTGGTTTTCTGAGAGAATTCCAAGAAAAAATGGAAAAGAGCTGGGCTTAGAAGGACTCCCTTCCAACATAATAAGCCCAGTGGAAATTTTTCCAAAGCAGCAACTTCAGCAAATTAATGGAACTGAACCAACTGTGTGTGGTTTTCTCAAAACAGATGAAGTAACTATAGTTAGTAGTATTAATATGGTTAAAAGTATTCATATGGAGTTTGGAAATACAGTTAGAAACTGTGAGAGTTACATTTTTTTTTTTCTCAAAGTGACCTCGGTGCAAGACCAGCAGAAAAATAGGATATAATCAATTCTTAAGTATGATTCCATATATCATAAACACAAAGGGGAAAATAAAGCACATTTTAAAACTCAGACTAGTCCTTCATAGTTTCTTGGTATTTCATTTGCTCGGAAAGCTGTGCCTGGGTACATTATTTCCCCACTTTAAAAAAAAAAATGCAGTCTACCTGTAGCATTTAATCAATATTTTATGTGCATATTTTATCAGGGTTTTTATCAGGTTTTGAAACCTTAAATTTCAGCACTAAGCCGTGATTTTTGACCAACATAACTTATTCCACCATCTAGCAGCAGAAGACTGTCCTGGCTGGGACAGGGTGAGTCTTTGTGTCACATATTGATAGCTGCAGTGTACAGTAGCTGTTTTACTTGAGAACCCAAAGAAAGCAGAAATAAGGTTGTGGAGCCTTGTATTGGTATGCTAAAAGGAAGCCCACCTTGGATTCCTTATGTCCCTGATGCCAGTACAGTTTTTTGGTACATGCCAGCCCTTCCCAGTAGGGTACAGATTAGTGCTGCAGGTGCTGTGCAGTCTTTGGCTTTGAATAGTAATATGATGTCATTATTTTGGCAGACCTTCAAATTTTCTCAAGAACTGCCAATGAAGAAACAATATAAATGGTTTATAAACTATTAAAATTCAGTTGAACTGAAACAGAATTTCATGCAAATTGCAACATTAGGGACTCTGAAGCAAAAGTTTCATTAATTTCTTACTACAGAATTAATCAGCAGCCTCCTAAATTGCTCTAACCTCTCTGTACAATGTAGTATACAATACATGTGGATGTTTATTTTCTATCATTTGGTAACTGTTTTTTAGGGGTTTTCTGTTTCTGGGGGAAAGATCTGTGTTTTATTTTTCCTAACTGGAAATGGTACATTGATGATGTAATTAATGACTTATACTCTACTAATTCTGTTTGTATTGCTTCTTATTGTGAAGCTAATATAAACAATTTTTTTTTTTTCATGCCTAATAAGAATTCTCACATAGTCAGTACAGGGAATTAATAAATTTGGCTAAGGTACTACTCTGTTCTATTCAATTATAAATAATTACTCATACAGAAACATGTGCAACAAATACAGAAAATAATAGATTTTTTTTTTTTTAAATAATTTTGACCTCAATTCACACTGATGTCCTGCCAGACTTCTCTTTGGTATTTGTAGGAGGCCACCAGATATCTAGAACAACCAGGATCTTTATTCCAAACACAAACAGCAATGATCACAGACAACAGAAAAAGGATCAGTAGACGTAATCACAGAAAACCTAGTAACACGGCTTTGAGAAAAAGCCACAAAGAAAATTTCGGTGCTAGGGGTATGAATGGAAATCTTGAACAACAAAAAAAAATCATGCCTTGGCCTGTACTTCCTCTTGTATTCTGAAAAACAGCTGCATGCAGTGCAAGCTTGTTTCCAAAGAAACACATGAATTTTTCATCTATTCCATCCCATTAAAAACAACAACTGAACAAAACTTTCTGAAAATAGAAAGTCACAATTAATCTTCATAGAGATCTAATGGGTTCTTATCTTGATGTTAAAAAAGTCAGGGGCTGAGTGTTGCCGTTAACATATTCTGTTTCACTGGAAGAGATGCATCTTGAAGTCTTTTCTTAAAAGAGCAAAGCCTGCTTTTCAGGAGATGGCATGGTAGATATTTGCACCTCAGCAGATAATTGGAAAATTTAATATATTGGAGCTGCAATCTGATATTATGACAAAATTGCAGGGTTTGTTAATACGCTACATCAGGTGTCCTTTTTTTCTGTTATTGTCTCCCAGTTCATATTATATTGACAAGGGTAAATTAGACAGAGAAAATTCATTCCTATAGATCTAATCACAGTCTTAACACGTTTGTTACAGCAGCAGAATTCATTTCATTTAAAGTAATTGTGGTACATACATCTCTTTAGCCAATACTCTGACTTTAAACAAATGTAGCTAAAAAGACCTTAAGGCAACATCAGAGACAAAGTGACCAAAGCTTTGCAAAATGAACCCAATCTGCTGTGTTTTTTTTCACCTGGAAAAAGTGAAAAACAAACAAACAAACAAAAAAAAACCATAACCAAAACCAAAATCAAAAACCACACACACAAAAAACATAGTGCTTTCAGCCTTTCTGTTTTATTTTTTTGCCCTGATCTGCCAGAACTCTTCATTATTCCATTACCTTGCATTCAGTTCATTCAGCTTTGGCTGATATTTTGCAATGTAAATATTGACCACATTGCTTAACAGTCAAGGAAATGCACATCTTTCATTTCTGCATGAAGGGCATATTAAGCTACAAGGAACTTAAGCAGATATCTAATATAAAGAACGTGAATTATCTCATTGCTGCATTTTGTCTCTGTACTTGAATTCATTGGGGTTTCTCACATGTATGTATGTATATCCATTGTTGAATCAGGTGTTATAAAAATTCTTATTTTTTTTGTCTTCTTGCTCTTTGGAACAAGACAGTGCAGTAATAGCGTTCTGCCTGACCACATAGCTTCATTTCTGCACTGTCCTGCTCCCCCATTACCTGCCAGAGCCTCTCCTTGGAGGACACAGCTATAAATCACTCCTGCTTTGTGAAGGCATTTTAAGAAGTAACGCATCTGAAATCCCTTTGATTCACTCAGTTCATTTACTTTCGACTCCAGCAAGTCTTGTTTTATCCCAGTGCTCCAGAGTGCTTCAGCGCTTGGTGGGACCAGCAGAATCTAGTACCCCTTATCGCAGATTTGGTCCTGAAGCCTCTAGCTGACCTCTAGCATGATTATTTCCATTTCTTCTTTTACTTTTTTTTCCCCCCCCGCTGTTATCCTACCTTGCTCACACTGGAGCAATTGTTAACATTTATACACAGCCTAGGCCAGAGTTAGACAAAAGATTTGTTTTCCACCATGCCTTTGGGAGAAGGGGAGTTTCTTCAGTAAGAAAAAGCAGACAAATGGATTTGTCCTGTCCACCACGGTGCACGAGCTGAGTCAGACCTGAAGTCTGTGGCTGGGAGCCAATTCAGGTTTCCTTCTGTATCTTTCTGGAAGCATGGTTAAAGTGGTGTGACATGTTGGAAGTGTTATTTCTTCCCTGCATCATCAATTCCCTGTCTGGCCTTTTTCAGTCCCTGGGAGCCACTCCATCAGGCTCTGAGCGCACTTTTCCACTGGAAGGCAGCCAGCTGCAGGCTGCCTGGCAGGACAGAGCTGCTGGGGAGAGGGAGTTGGAAGGGGTCTCATTGGAGCTGCTTTAACCTCAGCATCTCACCCTTGATCCCAGTTGAGCTGGGCCACAGACCATGCCTGGCCATGGAACCTGCCAGCCCAGATGCTCACCTGGGGACTAACCTCCCACCTGGCCTTGACTCTGACCCATTTCTGTAGCCCTGCCTCCCCTCCCAGGTCATATCTGACCCTAGTTACCCTCACCAGCTCCAAGCCAGACCTCTACCCATCAGCCCAAGCCCCAGCCTCAGCCTGTCCCCAGGGAGGTGTCCAGTGCCCAGCTCCTGGCTGGGGTGGTGGGACAGGACAGGCTGCCAGGCCCTGACCTGGGTCCCTGTGGGTTCCCATTGCTCCTAGCCCTCAGGGAGCCCCCAACACAATCTTCTTCATTTAAAGAAGGAAGTCAGTTCTGCTTTTCTCTTCTCCATTTTGATTTTCTAGGGACCTGACAGCAAAAAAAATACAAAAATTCATGTGCAGGACTGATTTAGCTGCTCGTGAGCACAAACTGACTGGTATTAGTGCAATTTCTTTTTAGATACATCATGCCATAAGCAGTCACCCAGCTCAACAACCATGGTCGAGGTAGACTGGGCAATAACTTCGATGCAGCTGTATTTATAGTCTGTGCATGTAACTGCTTGCATTTTATTACATTTGACAATTGTCTGTAGATTACCTTCCTGCGTTATATGTTTATATAAAAGCCTGTCTTTTGCTGGCTCTAGTACAGTTGAATGAGAGCACAGTAAACTCCTTAAAGTTCAAACCCACTCTATAAAGAAAGTATTTCTGGTGTGGTATGTCCGAAAGTATTCAAGAAGCTTATCAAAAAACTCTGAGACTAGATACTCAGCTGTGCCAGAACCATATCCCTGTGGTAGTTCACAGTTAAGATGAAGGTGGCTCTACAGTAATTAAATGTCCTTGGCTGTAAGGATGCAGTTGCTGACCAGCAAAAGCTCTGAAGGCTCTCCTTGTGTTCTTCTCCTTGATGGAGCCAACAGAATGGGCCAACAGAACGAGACACTGGAACAGGTTGCCCAGAGAGGTTGTGGATGCCCCCTCCCTGGAAGTGTTCAAGGCCAGGCTGGATGGGGCTCTGAGCAACCTGGTCTAGTGGGAGGTGTCCCTGCCCATGGCAGGGGGGTTGGAACTAGGTGATCTTTGAGGTCCCTTCCAACCCAAACCATTCTATGATTCTTTGATATGGCTCCTACGTTGGCTGGAGCATCTCATCCATGAACATGTAGCCAGCACTATCAATGTACTGAAATGTTTCATGCAACAGCTAGACTCAGTTATTCAGAAGTGCCCTCCCATAGAGAAACCCAATACCTCCGAAAGTAAAAGACAGACATATGAAAGTCCCATTCTCACCCGCCTCATCTGCATAATCTTCCTGACAAAGAGTACTTGCTCACTGATAGATTCCTTAATTCTTAGAACTTCTTTTACTGGGGTCATGACAGAAAATCCCTATTGGAGAACATTTCTAGATGTGCTATATACCTAAAGACATAGGCAGAGCAACCTTTACACAAAATTAGAATACCTGCATTATTAGGTGGTTTCATACAGGTTCTAATCCATCAAGAAATCTACAACATAGACAATTGGAGCTTTGCAGCCATTACACCCACCTTAACATACAGGGAGTAACAGACACGGCTCCAGCATAAGAAACAATGACACTGGAACATTAAACACCAGAAATATCCATTTTCAAACAGAATGGAGGCATAAAACAACCAGCATGTGCTCAGAATCCCAGAAGGGAAAATCGCTTTTACACAACTTCTTTTATATACAAGATAGACTGTTGTACTTTTAGATACTAGAGCTTACTGATATAATCTGTATGTTCTTAAGCTGCAAGATAGCTCAAAGCATCTTCAGGGTTTATCCTCTTCAGAGGCTTTTTCCAAAGACAAATTAATCCTAGGAATAAGGGATAGAAAGTGACCTTACAGCATCTCATACACATCCTGCACCGTGTCATCATAAGTAGTCCTGGTTTGTCTCTGACTTCTTCAATAAAAAAATCCAGTGATGAGGAGTCCAGTGATTGCCTCACTTACTTATTCAGATCCTGAACTATTTTAGTCATTGCAAAATGTTTTCTAACCTTCAGAGATCTAATTCTGATTTTCTGAAGATTACTTGATTTGCTTTTGTTCTGTATTTCCTTCCCCAAGGAAATGGGCAACAACTTGTCACTACCACCCTTCACTTAGGTAAACTTTTATTTATATGGGGAGATTTTTAGCCCATTTATTCTCACTGTCTTCAGCTTTTTGTACACAATCCTATATTACAAACTTGTTTTACTGTTCATTCCCTGACTTAGCTCTTATTTGCCTACTGTGCCAGTACTTAGACTACAGGTCAGTTGGGTGGAGTAAAGCTGAATAGCTCCTGTGTCCTGCAGAAAATATTCCTGCTAATACACTGCTTCCTCAATGATATTATCTTACTGTATCTTTCAATTCGTGGCCCATAAATTCCCATAATTTCATAATAAAAGAAGAACAAAAATTCTTCTGTGCATAGTCAGTATTTTCTCTACTAATCAACCATGGATTTAACAAACCAGTAGGTGAGAAAATCCCAGTAGAGCCAAATGTGTCAGCCACAACTAAGCTAGTAATGGCAGGTATGTCTGGTGCTTTAGAAAGCTTGTTGACCTTTAACATGGAGTCTACATCTGATATGCCTTTTTTTTTTCTTTTTTTTAAGTAAATCCCCCAAATGATGACTAATTATTTTAAAATGAAGCATCTAAAATGTTCTCTAAAAGTAAGTGAATGTACATGTACCTGTGTATGCATTTTAGCAGAGAATAATAAGATGCTGGAAAAAAGAAAAGCACACATTGGCAGCTGCACTATACACAAACTGCATCTTTCCCCAGACTTGCAAAGCTCTTATTGAAACAGAATTGAAAGCTTTATCAGAGTGAAACTGAATGTAGATTGCAGTAGCCAGCTAAAAGTGGCTTACATGTAAATGAGTACCTAACAAATGGAATGATTTCCTACCGTCTCTACCAAGGTCAGAGTTTATTCCTCCTCCTTTTTTATCGCAGTTTTCAAATGAATTTTGCAGTGCATTTGGAAGCGGAATTTTTCAGCAGTCTTCTCCTCTTTCAATATATATCACACTTATCCTTTTGTACTTACAGAACAGAGGAGTAGGATTATCCCTGGGAAAACAAGGCAATGCGTTTTTACTCAGAAACCTCACAACGTGAGAACAGCTTAGAGGATCACAGGTGCCAGATAATAGAGGAGGATGGATATTCTTCAGGTAAGGTTATAGTGTTCAGGTGTGGATTTTCCTGGTCAGAAATACTTATACATAAGCTGTACAATGTGTTAACATGCACCTCAGCATTCTGAGAGGGTACTGGCACCACATATACACTGTAGATCGATCTGTGCGTATTTAACACATATGACTGGAATCTCTGGCCAAGCTGAGAGTGGTCCAGGCTGGGTGTTCAAGAACCTCAGTAAATTAGACAACATCTCAGTCACACTCAGACAAAGTTTCTTGGGAGAAAGAGGGGAGATACATGGATGGTTGTAGGCCCTGGGGTGGGTGCTGTTCAATCCGCCTGACTGCTCCTGCTCCAAGTTCTTCCACACTCCTGAACTACTGAAGCTTGCTCTGGTGTATCTCCACTTACTGCTTCAAAAATATGACAGTCCCTTCTCTTGCCACCATTGGATTTCTGCCATGGACATTAAGGAATTATTTTTCATTGCACCTTTGACTCCTATTTAAGAATTTACTCAGTGTTGTGATTTAAACCACAAAATTGAAAGATAACTGTCACCATATACGTTAATGCATGTAGATGTGCCATCCACAGCGTGTCTGCAATGGAAAAGTAATACCATCTTTCCAGAGAGAAAAAGTGCCAATAAAATACTTACATTTTACCTTTCCCTTAAAAATGAATCTTTGCTGATGCAAGTTTTCTCAGCATGAACGGAAAATAGGCGGTTACAGAGAAAATAGTTCCAGCAGGAGGCTAACTAGCTGGCTCTGCCCTCTGTCCCCCACTGCAAATGGACCCTTCAGGATGTTTCCAGAGCTGCGATTATCATGGTCTGGGAGGAATGGATAGGTGCTTTTTACTTCCTCTGTGGTTGCTGCACTTATTAAAAACATCAGCCGTGAGAGTGCAAGCAGAATTTAAGAGAAGACTTTCCTCTTCCTCAAGGAGTGATTCCATTTTTTTCTCCACAGGGGTCATGTCTCCTGTCCTGACACATTAATTACACTCCTTCACGTGATGTATTGTCTTAACCATGTCAAAAGAAGCATAATATCTTGCACTGAAGAGTTTTAACAATTAGAGTTTTGAGCTGGTTTATTGGAATGGCTTTAATCCTTTTAACCTGAGGGAACAGCATGAGGCTGCATCAGGGGAGGATTCGGCTGGGTGTTAGGAAAACATTCTGCACCAGAAGACGGTTGGGCATGGAACAGGCTCCCCAGGGCAGTGGGCATGGCCCCAAGCTGATGGAGTTCAAGAAGCATTTGGACACCGCTCTCAGACATCAGGTTTGGATTTGGGTGGTGCTGTGTGGGGCCAGGAGCTGGACCCAGTGATCCTTGTGGGTCCCTTCCAACTTGGGATATTCTGTGATTCCATAATTCTATGATTCTATGACTCAAATGCTCCATCATTCCCTCCCAGCCTCCACCTGTCTCAGTTTGTTAGGTTTCTAGGTGCCTGTGGCAGGCAAGCACTTGTACCACTTCTTTCATGACATTATCAAAAGCATCTCAGACATGCATGGGCAGGGCACTCTTACCACAGGATCTGACATCTCCCTCGTCCTCCATCCTCACCAGGGCAGACAAACACCCTGAAACAGGGCAAATGTGGTGGCAAGGGAGGATTTACCTCCACATGCTGTTCAGCCATTTCATTGTGCTCAGTACTCCCCACACTTCCATGCACATCCTGACTAAATTCACGCTGTCCACAGTAATTCCTCTAGGATCCCACAGGCTGCTAACAGCAGCGATTCCTAAGCACCCCCCAGGGCTGCCTTTAAGCTGCTGAAAGTGGAGGATGCTTGGCACCTACCAGGGTGTGATGAAAAAAAGGATTATTTTTATGTAAAATGCAATTGATACAGAGGCTCTGAGTTCAGAGGAAAGAATCTAAAATAAATAATGGTCTGGGGAAATAATATATCAAAAATTACTAAAATTTAAAATTTTCAAATGTATTTAAGGCTCAATATCTTCGCTCATTCCTAATGATTCTATTGTATGTAATCTATTAAACAGTTAGTTAGATAATTCCTTTTTTTTTCTCCCCTGACTCCTGCAGCCTGTTCCTGCTGCAATGTATGAATTCACCTTAATTAATTTCAATTAGACTGACAACTTAGAAACTGACCAGAATATCAGTTATTCAGAAATAACTGATTATTTAGGAAAAGCTCTGACCAAAAAGAAAAAAATAAATCTGATTTGTTTTTATGAAGTCTTGCTTCAAAAAGCTCATATTTATAAAAGCATTCAGAATTAACAGATGTTCCCAGCAGTCAAAAGCACAAAGAGCCACATGGGGTGTCGTACTGTTTGCCTTCGTGGTATTTTGTTGATACAGCCATGTCATAAAATTCTTTTGCAGAACCAAGCTGTAAGGATGACATTCACAGCTCACACAGGAGCATGGGTCATTTTCTAAGGACAATAAGGACAAGGTAGCCAGAGTCCCCCCTGTCACAACTGTATTGTTTTGCTTTTCTGCCACCCAGACATAAACCCTCACACAATTTTTTTTTCTTTTCTGACAGCCTGGGAAGGAAGGTATATCTGTGCGCACATGACTTTGTGATGTGCATGTGTATGTGTGTGTGTATTTTTTCTTAATCATCTGTCTTCTGTGGTTTATAAAGCTTGGGGATTGGGTTTAACTTCTTTTCTCCATAGGAGAGAAGTGGCATAAAGACACTTTCCAGTTTGCCCTTCATTTCTCTTTGTTATCCCACACACCAGCTCCAGCAATTTGCTGTCTCACCCACTGGCACTGTCCTTCACAGCTCTTTGCTCAGTCCTCATCCCTACACCATTCATTCACCTTCTCTTTCCTTTCAATATGTGTTTGATTGCCCTGCCCCACTCCACTGATTTTTTTCCTTTCAGTCAGGCTTGTCTTTTTCTTCAACATATGTCTCATAACTTTCACAGCTGTTGTTTTTCTTTCACTTTTTAAGACATTTTCTTTCTCTTCACTGATTCCCTTCTGAGCCCTATCCAGGACTGTCATTTGTGTATGCCATCCTTCTGTCACTCATATGGACTACAACTGCTTTCCCAAACTCATCTTCCACAATAAACCATACTAACTAAATTAAGTTGCTGTCTCCAAGTAAATTAAAACATTTCAGGATAGAGCTCATTTTTCCTCTTCTTTGTCCAACATTTAATTTGCACATCTGTTACTCCTTGAAATTAGTGTTCTGCTTATGTTATACTTCCTTTCTCTATTATCCCAAATTTTGCTACCATTTCAGATAAGCTCAGTAATATAGTAGTGTAACATGAATTATTTTAAATATATTGCACTTCCAGGCTATTTGTTGGTCACAGTGACATTTGAACCACAACCTCAAACTACATTACTGTAATCATCTTCCAACGCAGAAGCAGCATCTCCTAACCAAACACAAAGACCTGCTGTGTAAAAATCATTCTTGTGTTAGGGCTGCTCATATTTCAGCAGTAATCTCTCATAATAAACAGCTATGAGGCTGAGTTATAGCCACAGTTTGTCTGGGACTGCAAATCAGTCTCAATAGGTGTTTATTCCTTCATATTCTATGAAGTACCTGAGATTATCCTTGAAATATATTGGAATAATCAGCATCTGAAACATATTCATTCACTCAAACAGGATCTGCTGATGATAACATTCTTGTAACTACACCATTTATGAGAATTCTCACCAAGGATGTCACTTTTTTCTGTATCAATCCTTTAAAATATTTATAGCTGTTGGTTTACCACTATGTCAGAGTATTTCCTTGCCCTTTAGCCTATTTCAACATACTGTCCCACAGAATGGTATGTATCTTGCATTTGCGATTCCTTGGTTAATAAAAAAGAATTTATGGCTAGCAGCTGAATTGGGAATGTATGCTGTAAACAAAGAAGCAGATTTCCCTTCTGATTTCATTGCAGAATTTTTGGAGCTATTTGACAGTATCTAAGACTTGACAGCCCAGCTATGAAGAAAGAAATTAATTGCCATTTTGCTGTAAAAGACAGCAGGCAGCCTTCTGACCCTCTACTCCAAGGCTCTATTTGCAGAGGAACAGTATGCAATCCATGATTGGAGATAGCCCTTGTGCTGGCTATCTGCACAAAAATAAATGTTACTCTTGCTGAACAACCTTGAAGGAAATATCTTTACTTGGCAGATTAATGAATGCCTGCTGCTGAATTCTTCACCCAGCGCCCATCTCTTAGGTGTATGAGCGGGGTATGTTAGAAGGCAAAAGCAAACCTGGGAACAGCTCTGGCAGCTAGTGAAGTTTTTCCTCAACCTAAGAGCCGAAACACACTTTTTTTTGGCTTCTTAATTTTTGGTTCAATTTTACTCAAAGTGCATCAGGGGATTGAGGGCTTAAGTTTGGTGAGACTGATAACATGAGAAGCTGTGAGGAGCAGTGTTTGTAATCTAGAACATGGCATATATGTTTATGGGAAATCCTGGCTCAGGTCTCATCAAAGCTGTATGCATGTACATATGTATTTGTTTTACAACTGAGTTTTTCAGCTTGCAAACTACACCAAAAAAGTTTCTGGCAAGATAGGTTTGATATAAAGATACTCACCTATCTTTAATACTCCATGACTTCTATAATAGCTTGCTCTGTAAGTTGTGGTATACGTGAAGCCTTTATGAGTTTTGGGTGAGTTTGCACCTTGCAGTTAGATTATTTTGCATCTCTGAACAAAGAGAATGATGACCCCCACCTGCAGGGATTCACTCACATACAGTAATATATCTCAACATTTTTCCTCTCCCTCAATGTGGAACTAATCTGATCACTTTCTTTTTCTACCCATCTGCTCATTTTCACTTATTCAATATCACTGAAATCTTCCATTCTGTATCATATCTGATTAACATTAAAGAACTGTGTGGGACCTAGAGAGAAAGTGAAGACATTATCTTTAAGAAATCTGTCTGAAAAATAGAGCAAAATTAAACCAATGCAGCACATGCTAAATGAAAGAAAGCCTATCGCAATGGTGGATCTCAGGCACTGATCTGTGGATAAGAATTATCACTCCTAGAGTTTTCTTCCTAGTCATCAAGGTGCTTTTGCTCAAAACAATAGTCACTAATTTTTTCAATTATGTGGAAGCAAAAATAAAATTCTTGCTGTTGAACTTTGCAGATGTCACAAAAAACATGTAGTGATAATTGAGGAGGAGAACAGGTTTAGCTCTGCAGAAGAGTGTGAATCACATGCTAGACTGTGCCCCCATTATAGATGAGAATGTATGACACATTTACCAGTGTGTTTTTGTATTTTGGGAAACAGTGACTTGGGAGCAAATTTGAGCTGAACATGAGCTCATAATGTGACTGAGTAGCTAAGAAAACTGTGGCAATCTTATGCCTAAAAGGAGAGAACGACCAAAAGAAATGTGACATGGTGTTACCACATGATGTTTTCTTAGCAAAAGTTTTTAATTAGTTCATCCATCTGCAAATTAGCAACAATGCTAAAATGATGGGAATGGTGTAGAAAAGAATGATGTAAAGTATTAACAACCTGGAAAATATTTCTAATTCTGAGCGTAAATAAATTCCATCTGTTTAAGCTTTGGCAGCACAAACAAATTGCAAAAATGTTAAGCTAATGAGATACTTTGCAGAACATTATCTTTGTTGTGTTGACTTCCAACAAGCATTTTCTTGTATAGCTCAGGTACTATCTTGTTGCCTGAGAGTAGCTTCCCTAAAATGTGGCATCCTCAGTGAATTCAAAGCAGGTTAAAAGATGACATACTCAGGACACAGAAGTGCAGATATGGCAGTCCTCTTACATTAGCATAGTCCAACAGCTGGAAGCTGAAGCTGGTAGCATTGATACTGGAAATGATAAGTTCTAAAGATATTGGATCCATCAATATGATGCTAAAATTTCAATGTTTCTAAAAGCTCACATAGTAATTTTGTCATTGATTCAGGGAATCTCTTAAAAACATCTTGGATCTGATTTATCCAAGCAGTCATGTTACATAACTAAAGGTGCTCCCTTTTAAAAAATCAATGTACTTGTAAGAANCCTCTTTTTAAATTATGTGTTTAATGGTAAACAAGGAGACATCACAGCCAGCTGAAAATGAGACTGAAGTTAGGCAAGGCATGCTGAAGGCTGTACTCTTCCTCTTGCTTGTCAGCATCATAGCAACATGAGTTGATTGCATTAGTGTTCAGATAAAATCTAAGCTTGTANATACACACATCACATTCACAGGAGTATAAATGATATGAATGTCTGGGCTGAAAGCAATACTGATTTTAAAGGATTCTTTATAAATTAGATTTTTTTTATGAATTGCCTCTTTTTAAATTATGTGTTTAATGGTAAACAAGGAGACATCACAGCCAGCTGAAAATGAGACTGAAGTTAGGCAAGGCATGCTGAAGGCTGTACT
>VXAV01000202.1:161852-173961 GCA_013399715.1 Alectura lathami | reverse complement strand
CATCACTGAACACATATCCATAGAAATGTTGGTCATGAAACATGTTTGCAAGATGTACACAATGCTTATATTTAATTTTGAAAAATTATGCATATGTATTTTTTCTAGTCAATAACTTGATTCCCTGCTGCTCAAAAGATATCATACTCATCATTTCCTGCTCCTTAACAGCTTTTACTCTTGTTGATGCCTTTAGACAGTAAAAAAGAGAGAAGATCATACCTCTCTTTACTTAGAGGACAAATCCTGTCACCAGTTCATACCCAAAGCACTCCTTTCTCAGAACCTGCGAGTTGCAGTGCTACAAAAACTTACAGAAATGTCACTTCTTGACATTTGAATCCAGCACTGCACTGAGGAGTTTTACTTAGGAAAGGATTTCCCACCCCATTAGCCTCAGCCTTTCTTGTTTGAAAGTTAAAATTATATTTTCAGAAATAATCTTACATGGAGAATTGCTTTGGTTTTACATACTTGCACATATACATGTACAAGTGGAAACACAAAACGTAAAACATAGAACATAAAATATGTTTCCATGGACTTTAAGAAAATGTGAGCCCAACTCTGGCAAGAATTATTTTTCTGTCAAAATCCCTGTGCTGGATCTTTTGATAACAGCATTCTCAACATTTCCAGAGCAGGTTCTGATGGATGAGGTTAGTCATACAGATTCATTCTGTTGAAGGATCAGAAACCTGAAGCCAGCTCTGTGTAATACCTAAATCCCTTATTGCAACCAACAGAGTCACAATGCTTCTGTCCTCGAAAGCTGATGCTTTCTATTACTTCAAGATACCTGATTATTCATCTTTCTTTTCAGCCCAATTGCTCCAGTCTGTTGACTCCTAATGATGAAAGACACTTTCATGAACAACTTTGGACTGTGACAAGCCATACTCCTACTTGGAACTCATCAGAATTTGTGATGCTCAAATCCTGAATCTGAATTTTGTTCTTTAGTCCAATTTTTATCAAAAATCAGCAGAACACACAGCAATCATAACTGATGTTTAAACTTCTCCATCTCTCTGTGAAGGCAGTGAAAACAGAATCAAGTTACTTCTGACAAAATGGACAATGTGAACATAGTATTTGGGGATGATCCCCTTTTCTCTCTATTTATATCACTTCAAGTAGGTAGTGAAAGCTGACTAATCGCATTAACATTTAGGAACATCATTTTATAATAATGGCTGGGAGATATCTTTGTTCATACTCTGTAAAGAAATGACTTGAACAAGAAATACTTTTTGCATGAATCTCCCACTTATCAGACTAACAAGCATACACTAACCAGAGCATGTAGAAATGATGATGCAGTTTGGGGAAATCTCATTACAGAGGCTGTAATTTCTGGGATGGTTAAAACCAAAAAAATTATCTGTGAAGAAGTCTGGAGATAGGATAAATATGGTCTGTTCCTGCTGCACAAGATGAGCTATGGGAGCACCCATTTGTTTCGAGACATTTGCTTTCTATCAACCTCTTACACTAATCTATGATATTACTGAAGCAATTTCATAATAGACATTAATGTATTTATAGCAAACCAACAAAATCTGACTAAAAACTGGAAGTATTTACAGAAAAATAAAATTTTAAAAAAACAACAAATAAACATGAGCTGTTTATTTGATACCCTGGTACATCCTTAGCTCTGAATGGTGTTAAATCTGAAGAATGAAAAGTGATCAGGTTGGATAAAAGTTTTAATGAAATGGACTCATGGTTATAAAATATTTTGATGAAAATGGCCATTCTGCTTTGTGCAGTCTCAAATATTCATTTATGAATTGAGTATAAATGTATGCAAAAAGGTAAGGACACTATCTACATTTACCTACTCTGATCCCAGTTGGCTGCAAAAAGCAGAAGAATCTTCCTGCCACAGTGGTCGCGATTTTCCAGTACTCCTGGGAAGCCATCAGTCAGAGCCCGTTTGATTCCTGGATCATCAGCCTTGAAATTTTTGAACATATCCAGATTTAACTGGCGGTACTGGAAGTACTGAGCCAGCAGTCTGAAGGCCTCTGTTTGGTGAAACTTCCTGGCTCGGAGAAATCTCAAGATGAAGGCATCATCTGTACGTAAAAACCCAATGTCAGGCCTTGTGATGATCATGTCCCTGACTTGCTGGATATCCTGATGCAAAATGTCTGGGTTTTCATTCAGTTCCAGGCGGGCTTTCTCTATAGTCTCTGGACTAAGTCCAGCTTGTAAATGGGTCATCTCTGCAAAGATCTCTTTTCCAAATCCTTAACTTCAGATATTTCAGTAAGAATACTGATCCCATTCAACTAATGGTGTGCTGTGAGCGTGAGCCATTCAAAAGCTTTGTGCTATCAAGCTGGTACCTAACAAATGAAAGCGAAGGGCTTTTCTTATTCCTGAAGAAAGAGTAACAGGCAATTCACATATAGTATAATCCATCCAAAGGGAAGTGTTGTTTATTCCATCACTTTCTAAAAGAAAAAAAAAGCAAAAATATAAAAGAAAGATTAAATATGTATGTAAAGCTTATATAAACACATTTCTGAACTTTATATAGCAATAAAATTGTTCTGTATGCTTCATATGTAAGAGGACAGCAGCCAAATAATTTCTGAATGGGTGCAGTTAAGATAAGGCAGACACTGACATCTTGAATGTATATATTTAAGCTTTCAGAAAGGCACTCTGATTAACTGACAACTATATGCCATAGCATCTTAGTATTAAAATACTGTTTGCAAAGTTGTCTTATAAAAGCTTGAGAGTTCCAGCTTTCTGTACCTTCAAGCCCAGAATGGTTAAAGTAAAATTACTAGTAATTTTTTTCAAGCCCTAACAGAAGCAACATTTCAGCTTCCTAATTATGCAGATCTATATGTACTATAATAAGTACAAAAACTTGTTTGGCTTGCTTTTACCACCAGTACTCTCAGCTTGTAGCTTTCCTTGAACTAGCCCCCAAATAATACATAAAACTGTTAAAAAATAAAACAAAACTCCCCCCAAATCATGGATGTTTTCTGCTTGGTAAAACCGCGCTGAAAATATTTCCCATTGAGACTCAGTACATCTTCATGGGAAACTTCCCGTGAATAAAATTCTTGATGAATCTAATCTGACAGGGCTGGCATTTTAGTTGCAAAGAGATACATTTTATGCCAAATTCTTGTTTTCAGTACCTTGTAGTTTTCTTGAATACCTAGTTCTGAATTTAATTTTCATTCTTCTAGTTCACCTAGAATTAATTTTTACGACTGTTAGAAGAGCTGCTTAAGCTGTTATGTATGAGCAAAATGGTACAGCGAGTCTCCTACATTTCAGTGACATAATTAGCAAGAGGCTGTCATCGAAGACTGTGTAGTTACACTTGTGTGAAATAAGATCAAGGTCTGTTCCAATGTGAAATATGCGTGAAGGAAGATCAAGATCCATCCAGATCTTCAGCCATGACAAAAACAGACAAGCAAACAGAAAATGCCACTGTCTAACTGTTTTATCACTCTCTATAGTTTCTGAAAAAGAAAAATTGGTTTTAAAAATTAAAAGGGAATCTGTGTGAAAGACACTTTCTATTATATTTGAAGAAAACTGTTTGGAAAATCATGAATTATTTATAATGCAAACACTGTTTCACTCTGCTGCTCGCCTGGGTTCTCGTATCAAACCAAGGGGACTTATCAGGCAGGGCATTTCTTAGTAGAGATGCTCAAAGTTACACTGCAGGACCTGGAAGTTAATCAGCACAGGGGAAACCTGAGTCCTCTGTTCTATGAGCTTGCATGTCATTGAGACAAACAACATTTTAGATACCATAGCTGCAGACCCAGGTTGCTTAAATTTGAATACGGAGTGTTTCTGCATATTTGCTTAAAGGGCGTTTGTGATGAAAGGTAAGAGAAACCCTCCCAAATATTTTCACTCAATGGCAACATGCATTTGACTTGTCTGCGAGTGATACAAAGGCAAGTTTGTTAAGCTGCCTCTTTCTGTATTCACTGTGGAGCTGGAGATACACAGAGCTACCTGTGGGGCAGAGTATCCAATGATTCACCAATAGCTTGGAAAAACTAAAGAAAAGGCAGTGACAGGAGGAAGGAAGGCTGCCTGCCTTTTACAAGTCACTGCAGAGTGTGAAAGACTCCAGAGAAACATGCCCTGAAGTCTTGTGGGGGTAATCTATAGGTGCAGGTTACACAATTCTTAAAGAAATATGTGTTGTATTAAAGGTGGGTTGCACGTGTACAAAATGATGTTTTCCTTTTGCCTTACTTAGACTAAAATAGGATAATTCTGCTGGTATCACCAGAATTCTGCTGATGAAAAATTGATGTAGGGCATGGGAAAATCAGGCCAATTCTCTGTGCTTTAGATCTCAAATTAATGGTGGCATTAGCATTTTATTGCATAAGTCATGCTTTGAGTTAGAATTGCCTCTGCATAGCTAGTTAGGTGTGCTTAAGTGTGACGCTGACACTGGGGGAGCACAGTGCCCAAAGGCACCTGGCTGTGCTCGAGCGTGCTTTACAGAGGGGTGGAAGCAAGGAGCTTATCTGGAGCCTGTGTTGGCTCTGGCCCATTCAGTATGAATTTGAACATTAATTTGGAACTACTGTGACTTGTGGCAGGTAAATGCGACCTCAATGGTTTCCCTCTTCTAGTGACAGTTTATGGGAGTAAAACCATCCCTTACTCTGCTCCTTTTTGAACTCCCGCCTTCACCAAGGTACTTTGGAGATAAGGCACACTCCTGAAAGGTCAGCCGCGGTCTGCTCCACAAGGAAATGGGGATAGATCAAGGAGGGAAAGTCTGGCCCTTTAGATATCCTCATAGGATATCCAAGCAGTTAGTGTCAAAATGATGTTGTTATCACTAAACTTCCCTACAGATTTTATTTTCTTTAAATGGATAAGCACCCTTCATCCCCAGGATGATCCCAAGGTGAGAGTTATGGTCCTTTCCTGTCAGAATTTCTTGCCAAAAAGCAATGTACAATTCTTCAGTCTAACAAAAGAAATGTTTTTAAATTTATTTCAAAGTCTTCTGGGAGTGAGTTGAGCTACAGCAACGGGTTAGAGCATTTATTATTAGATTATCGTAATTAATACCTGGAGCAGCCTTTGCAATAAAATGCTTTATTGGCATAATGTTAAATATTTCACAATAATCCAAAATGTGTACGAACAGTGTTGTTTCAACCTGAATCATAGCACAAATCATGGGGTTAGTAATCCTGTCTAGCACCATTGACTTCAAGGTGCTTGATTTGTATTAGTGGATGAATTGGTTCTCCCCCTGTTTACCTTGACAATAAATTTAATGGCCTGTAGCTGCCCAATTTAATTGTCACTGCACTTTCTCAGATGGTACTGATTTATCCTGATTCCCAAAGGTATAGCAGAAGCACCTTCTCCATTTTCATCCCCTCCCACACATGGAAGTTTCTTCTTCTCTTCTGGTGTTGTGTATAGCTCTGATCCATCTGCCAGTTTTTCAGGTGTTTACATCTTTGTTCTGCTTTTTTTTTTTTTTTTTCCAAATAAAGATGATGGCCTTTTTTTTTCCCTATCTTGAATATTATTGCTATGTGTTGGCACACTAGATTCTTTGTTACAGTCTCAACAGTTGTTTTTCTGTGGCTCTTTGTTCCCAAGGGACTATTTGCTCTCCTAATGTCTTTTCACAGCCACTTACAATAAATCATTCCTCCAAAGGAACAAAACTGAGCTTTAAACAAGGAAAAATAATTAACAGAGTTTGAAACATAACTTATTAATACAGTAAAAAAAGGGAAATTTCCTCCAAAATTGTGGTTTCACATGCCATTTCAGCTTGTAATGAGAGAATGACAAGGGACAAAGAGTGGCTTTAGGATGAGTAAGATATTAAAAGTGGGATAAGATCTTCAGATAGACAGCTTATATTTTTTGCCTGCCACTCAAAAAATGTCTTACTTAATAAAATTTATGAGAATATTTGATAATTAACTAAAATGAAAATATCTAATAGGATGTATATATGACACTATCCATTCAAATGTCTTAACATGTTTTTACTGGTCTCTCTTGAATGACAGCTTCTGGATCAGTATTCAAAACTTATTTACCCTACATCACCTGGATAACTGGTCAAAACTGTCCTCAGTGATGATGATGCTTGTCTGTCTGTTTTGTTCCTGCCCTCTTCGCTGACCCTACAACACCATTTGCCTCCTGAAACATTGTCCTTCCCCATCCACTTCAATTTCAGACAGATTTAGAAGCCTCTGTATAATAAGAGTTTTCCATTCAGTCCAAAGCTATAAGCCATGAGAAAGTTCAGTGCTACAACTTCCAAATGCAGATGGCACTGACCTTTGATTCTCACCTGGTGTTAATAGTCATTGCTGTTAGGAGTTTTCTTCTTATATAATTTCCAGCTCCTAGCATTCATACAGATATTAGGTGTCAAAATCATGCCAGAAAAGAAAGGAGTGGGCTGAGACGGTGGGAAATATAGAATGTTTTCATTTCAGAGTATGGGTGTCACCTCATTAAATTAAAAAAATATATAGATTTTGATGGTAACTATAGAAAACATCTTTGGGCTGCATTCTACTTAGCAGGGGCTGCTCCACAGTGCAGGATGGATACATAACTGTGCTCCTAGAAGTGGCTGCTTTGGCACTTTGAGATCCTGGGTATCTTAGTAGATACCCAAACTAGAGATGGAGTGCTCAGACATAGAAAGGGCTGTGCCCTGGCTCCACAAATTAATTTCGGAAGTGGAATGAGAAAATCTGACACTCTCTTGTCCTTGGCTGCAGGATCCTGGCATCTGCCACAAGTGGGGAGAAGTACAGCCCTTAGTGATCTGCCTGAGGCCACGGGGCACACATTTCACAGAGCTGGGAGCAGAGCATATGTCTCTTGAGCCACAAGCCTACATGTTAACATCTGGGCAACATTTCCACTCAATGTATAATGCTCTGCACCATGAGAAAAATGTGAAACCATGTTACACATCAGGAAATGGGGAGGTAGCCTGCAATGCTCCCTGTTTCCCCAGTGTAAGGCAAAGTTACTGGAACAATCTGGACCCAAAAATCATATCATTTCCTTATGTTTTTGCCAAGAGCAACTGCCTTATGGGTGACCCCCACAGGTCCACCTCACTTCGCAAGTCCATAGCCTGACTTCTCCTCAGGTTATGAACATCTCCTACGGCCCTTCCCTAAGGGATGAGATTCTCCCAGTTAAACGAATTAAATGTCGCAAGCCTTCCTCCTTCAAAGCCTGGTGCGCCTGTAAACCTTGCCTAGGGAATTGTTGCTTCTCTTCAATACGAAAATAGGAAACGTTTGTGATTTTAGCAGACGTGTGGGGAATTTGATGGTTCTCACTCTTTCCTGGGTTATGATCTCCTTGTTCAGGTGCAAAACCTAACATTTCCTTCAGTTCAGTAAAAAACAATACATCACACATCTCTTATTCCCTTCATATTGCAGACTTCTTGTCAGCTTGAGTCAGTTACGTGTTACCCTTGGGCCACATCTATCTGTCCAACTGTGGTAATTTAGGCATAGCTCAGCACAAAACATGGCAGCAACTCGGCTGATCCTTGTGGTTCCCTGCACAGTAACTACGGCTGCAGCTGACCTGCAGCCGTCCTGCTGTTGCTACAAGCTGATGGGCATCAGGAGTGACTGACAATGTTGTCTGATAGACAAGAAATAAAAAGAATGCCTCACTATCTTTTGACACAACATTCACAAACCTATTGTCAACCTGAATATTAAAGGAATAGGACGACATGCTGAGGGGGGGAATTCTGAGAACTTGTAAATAAAAAGTTAAACAAAATAACTGTTAACTAAATAAGATTACATTTTAATCTTTTTAATCTTTTTTCCAGACCATATTTCAGAGTTTTATGGATTCACCGACCACAGATAAATTGCAAATCCCTACAGGAATATGATGCCTGACCTGTGGCATGTCAAAGAAGCAGCAGGCTATGTGGGAATTCCATGTTAGTTATGAACTGGAAGTGTCATCATGGAAAAATATCCCGGCCACTACAGGACATAAAAGTTACTTTGTTACTTTGCTGTGGTTGTTTATTATTTACCTGTCAGTGGTATACTTTGTTCTTCTTGATGTTATGACAGAGAAAGCCATCCGCCATTCTGTGGGGTGGCAGGGGGAGGAAAGGAAGGAGGAGAGGAACAAAGGAGAGAAAAAATGTGAGAAGATGAATAGAAGGAAGGAAGGAAGGAAGGAAGGAAGGAAGGAAGGAAGGAAGGAAGGAAGGAAGGAAGGAACAGAGAAAGAATTCTGCACCTAAGAATTCGTGCAATTTTCTTGTGTTTTTTTTTTCTTCCACTCCTGCTCAAGGAGTGCAAACATAGAGATCTGCACAATTCCAGACTAGGCCATCAGGCCTAGCGAGCATGTGTTCATGAAAGGCAAATCCTGCCTGACCAACCTCATCTCCTTTAGGGACAAGGTGACCCACCCTGTGAATAAGGGAAAAGCTGTGGATGTAGTCTACCTAGACTTTAGTAAAGCCTTTGATTCTGTCTCCCACAGCACTCTCCTGGTGTAGTCTTTGATGGGTAAAAAACTGGCTGGATGGCTAGGCCCAGAAAGTGGTGGTAAATGGAGCTGAATCCAGCTGGTGACTGGTCACCAAGGTGTCAGTGGTGGGGCTGGTCCTGTTCAACATCTTTATTGATTATCTGGGTAAGGGCATTGAGTGGAATCTCAGTAAATCTGCAGATGACACCAAGTTGGGAGGAAGTGTTGATCTGCCTGAGGGAAGGAAGGCTCTTCAGGGGGATCTGGAAAGGCTGGGTCGATGGGCTGAGGCTAACTGCATGAGGTTCAACAAGACCAAGTGTCGGGTCCTGCACTTTGGTCTCAACAACCCCACGCAACGCGCCAGGCTTGGGGCAGAGTGGCTGGAAAGCTGTGTAGAGGAAAAGGACCTGGGGGTGTTAGTCGACAGCCGTCTGAACATGAGCCAGCAGTGTGCCCAGGTGGCCAAGAAGACCAACGGCATCCTGGCTTGCATTAGAACTAGCGTGGCCAGCTGGACCAGGGAGGTGATCATCCCCCTGTACTCAGCACTGGTGAGGCCGCACCTCGAGTTCTGTGTCCAGTTTTGGGCCCTCACTACAAGAAGGGCATCGAGGCCCTGGAGTGTGACCAAAGAAGGGACAATGAAGCAAGTGAAAGGCTTGGAGCACAAATCTTATGAGGAGCGGCTGAGGGAACTGGGACTGTTCAGTCTGGAGAAGAGGAGGCACAGGGGAGACTTATTACTCTCTGCAACTACCTGAAAGGAGGCTGTAGTGAGGTGGGTGTCAGCCTCTTCTCCCAGGTAACAGTGATAGGACAAGAGGCCTCAAGCTGTGCCAGGGAAGTTCAGGCTGAATATTAGGAAAAACTTCTCTGAAAGAGTGGTCAGGCATTGGAACAGGCTGCCCAGGGAGGTGATGGAGTTATTGTCCCTGGAGGTGTTCAAGAAATGTGTAGAAGTGGCACTTGGGGTTTAGTGGTTTAGTGGAGTTAGGTTGACGGTCGGACTAGAAGATCTTAGAGGTCTTTTCAACCCTTAATGATTCTATAATTCTATGATTCCAATACTGTCAAAATGAAGTTTAATGTAAATTGATAGTACATTGTGCATTTGAACATATTAAACTTAAGGAGATAATTTCTACAAATCCTATTAAAAAAAAAAAAAAAGAAAAAAAAAGAATTAAAGCCTTTTTGGATGTTCTTAGACAAAATCCTAAGAGCAGCAATAATATCAAGGGGTAAAGGACTTATAAGTATCAGCCAAAAACTATGTTAACTACTGCTCACTGAACTTCCCCCTCCATAAAAGACACATGTTCCTACTTTTTTCTTATTAGTAGGATTTGATTGTGCCATTGTGTTTATATATGTGTCATACACCACAGCATTGGGCTATGAGAGAAAATAATACTCATTTCACAAACAATAGCATAAATACTTCAGTAACTGCACACTTACTTAAATCAAAAATTGTAGAATCTTACAGTCCTAGTATTTTAACTGATATGTCCTTCTTTATAAAGATAAGGAATTTGTTACACGCTTCAATGTAACACTTCCTGTGTTCAAAGCACATAGAGTTTAAGGAATTACAGCTCAGCGTGATGGGGTTGATTCTGCAGTCCCGTTATTGCCAATCTCAATTGCACTGCTTGCTCCTACTCAGCAGCTCTCAGTGCTACTCGGTGTAAGGGTACCTAGTCTCTGCACCGGATTGTGTCAAAAATGATAAAATAATAAAGTAAGAATGGCAAGGTTCTTAGAACAGGTTACATTATTGTTCCTTGTTTTACACACACTTTACAAGTGTCTAATCTTTAAAAACTACTCAATAGTTTTCAAAGCTGGATGAGTCAACAAAATTCTTAACATAATCAGCAGTAACCTATAGCAGATACTTATCAGACCTGGTAGTGCTGACAACATAAGCTGTCCCTGCAAACTTCACGCTGGGATACAGACTGCAAAGCAGTGAAAGATCTATAAGGTTATCTGACTTATCACTATATACAAAAGAAAATCCTTACCTTTGCTATGCAATGCTTGGCATAATACCGTTACATAATATGTCATTCAGATGTTGGCATTGCATTAACTTTTCTTACTGGAAAAAATCCATGTTTTCATCTGATTACTCAGAAAACACATGAAAGCAGCCTTTCTGTAATTTAATTTTTCCTTCCAGATATGATCCAGTCACTCTTTAGTGATGGACAACAACTAGCCATCTGCCTTTAACTTCATTATTCCTGGAGCTTGTTTAGATTTAGGAATCAGCATTATGGAACGGAAAGCTCCCTTCTTCTTATGACCTTCTTCAATCCCCCTCCAACCCCAACAGGATTAAACCATTGTAGACAGAATTAAAGTCAAGTCAGTAGCATGCATGGAGTTTCTCCAGTAGTTATTTGCTTTATGTTTATTTTCTCCCTGAACACATTCACTGCTTCCAAAGATCAAAACTTAATTATTGACTTCCTCCAGTAAAGAATCCATGGGGTAGGCATATTCACCCTACTTCTTCACTGTGCACATTATTCATCACTGCTTGCTTTTGGGAAAGCAGAACATTTGACTGACCCTAAACATTCTTGCCTCCCCTTAATCTCTTATCCCCCCCTGGGCTGAATGTACCTGGTCAGGACAGGCATCAATTTACTGAGAAGCAAACAGGTATCTGCTCGTGTTTGACAAGCTCATATCTGGCTACACTAGGCTGGGGTCTTGCTGACTTAACTCCCAGTTTTAACCCTTCCCTCTCCATCCCTCTCACCTCTCATTTGCTCTGAAATTGGATCTAGACTTCCCCTTCCAACTTGTACTCTTTCCCCTGCTTGCTCAGCTCCTGGAGTGTTAAGCTCATCTTTCTAGCTCCCATGCCCTCTTTCAGGGCTGGTAATGGAGTATAAAGACAGGAGGGGAAGATAGGGCAGGAAAGAAAGGAATGGGGGGAAACACGGTCAGGGAGGCACAGAAGCAGAGCAGGGAGGAGAGTAGACATGAGAGGCAGAAAGCAGGAAGGCAGGGGGCAGAGAGGCAGGGAAAGGACAACAGGATGCAGAAGAGACAGGGTAGGTAGGAGTCAGGAAGCAGGGAAGGGACAAGAGGCAGGGGAGGAATAGGAGGTAAGGGAAGTAGGGCAGGCAGGGCAGGGAGGATAAGCAGGGCAGGCAGGGGAAGTAGGACAGGCAGGGAAGGAAGGCATCAGGGCAGGAAAGAGGCAGGCCAGACAAAGAGGAGGGGAAGGAGGCAGTGAGGCAGGACAGGCAGGAGAGGCAGATGGAGGAGGCAGGGAACAGAGAGTGAGGGCAGTCAGGGGAGGCAAGCAGTGGAGGCAGGGGACAAGGAGGCAGGGTAGGCAGTGAGCTGGGGAAGGAGGCACAGCAAGCAGGAAAAGCAGAGGCAGGACAGGCAGGGGAGGCAAAGAGCAGGAGGCAGCGCAGGCAGGAGGCAAGCAGGAGCAGGGACCAGGCAGGGAGAAGGCAGAGAGTGATCAGGGAACAGGCAGGAGCAGGGCAGGCAGGGAGTAGAGCAGGCAGGGAGCAGAGCAGGC
>VXAV01000202.1:134585-145436 GCA_013399715.1 Alectura lathami | reverse complement strand
GTCTCTCATTTCTGGGATTGTTTTAAGTCCTTCTGCTATGAAAGTTTAAGTTCTCCTCCAGGTCTTGTCAAGCTTCTCTTTCGTCCTGAGACTCTTAACTGTTTCCTTTTTTAAAACTTTTTACAAAGATTTGTTATTTCTTTTTCAACATGATTGGAAAATGAAACACCTGCAGTACATTTATACCTTTCCAGCAGGCTGCTGAGAGTGTGGGTTGCATAAAGTAGTTTACAATATTATAATGCATAAAAAAGTTCATCATACTGGGTACATGCTGGAGGCCTGAGCTGGGTAGAAAGATGGGCATAGTCCTGCCTATAATAGCCACTTGAACTGTCTTTGTTTCATCTAAGCATCAAAAATTTGTAGGTTTTGTCTGAGAGATGCCCAGTTCCCACCCAGAACAGATCCCAGGAAAAATCTAGCCTACATGCTGTGCTGCCAGTCAGGGAAACGGGACCCTGGAGTGAAACAATGAGTAATCCAAGCTGACGGGCTAGTGACCTGCTGACCCTTAGATAAAGACCTTATTGTTGATGCTGTTAATACAGGGAAAAGAGTGATCCAAAGCTTCTTAAGTATTTCCAGTAGATGGATGATCTATGAGGGAGCAGGACCTCTTGACTGACATCTCTTGCTGAATAAAGAGAAAAGAGTGCATTGGCCAAGTGTCGCTTGAATTTCTGTCATAGGACACTGAAGGCATACCTTGCCAAATTATTTTTGCTGTATTTTGCTCAAGGGCTCCATTAAGTGTCAGAAATAATAAATAATATAATACTGTTTATTCTTTTGGGGCCAAATGGAGTCAGAGAACTGCAGAGTTTACACTTGATGAGGACTCACCGCAGTCTGGTCTGGCTGAGTTTTTGGACTTGTAAATTGTGACAGAAAAATTGTAAAAGGAGAAAAGTAGAAATCTTCCTGTACAGTGTTTCATGTGAAAACTCCTGAACTCTCCATGTCACTTTTCTTATGAAAACATTGTGACAGTTTTTATTAATGCAAAGATGGCTATTATTGAAGTTGTGGGACCTCGTCAACATAGCTGATGAACCTGGCTCTCCCCATTGTCACAATCAAACCTATAACTGTTCTTTCAGAAAGGGATGCCATTGCTTTGGAGAATACCATGCAAACCACTCTGAGGAGCTAGTGACAATCCTCATACTGTGGGTTCTGGCAACACAGAATATCAAACCAATGCCAAATACCAAGTGGTAACAGATGCAGCTGTGGAAGGAGAAGAGAAAAAGAAAGTGTTCAGACTATGACAGTCAGTCTATTGCTAGGATGAGAAATTGCAAAAAAAATCTTATATAATAGACATTTACAGTTAATATAATCACTGAATTTCCGAAACGTAGGCTGTGTTCCTTTCAGTCAAGCACATTCAGTTTATCTTATTTCTTGTACTCAATGAATCATAAATACTGATTTAGAGACATGTGAAATGCTTGATAGTTGTTTCTCTTCTTCATTTGGAATAAAGCAAGAGCATGTTTCCATCCCCCATGACAAGATGGGAAAAGGACATGTCTGTGACAAATAAGGATGAAAAATCTGCTGAAGTCTATATAATGTAAACTGAAAAGGAAGTGGCTGAGGATCATCCTGAGCACAGTAATAAGTATACAGCTTGAAGAATGCAGCACTAAAAAAGATGGAAGGATTATTGGTTAAATCCTCATATTCAAAAGGGGGTTGAAGACTTCAGCATCTACGGTTTGGTTAGCATAACATTACTACCATGCAATGAACAATGGAGTTCATTCAAACTAATGCATATGAAAAATCAGCAATATTTCGTAATACTTGTAAAAGAAAAATACATGTTTTGACAGATTACATTGAACAAATAAACAAACAAAACCCTAGACATTTTTTTCTCTCTTTTTCTTTTTGACATTGATAAGATGTTGATTGGTTAGTGAAGGCCTGTATTGCGTATCTCAAAGCAATGCCATGCTACATCTTCACGAAAACCTTACTTGAGGGGCTCCCAATCACAATGCAATGCACAATGCCATTTATTACCTGTCCATGTCTCTGGGAGACATCTCTTTGAATGGATCTGCACTTTGTGTCCGGCCTTGAGGTAAGCATAGAGAACAATAAAAACACCTTTATAATAACATACACTTACATGGGAAAGGAGATGAAAAATTAGAGAAGAGCTATGCAGGTAAGCACGGAAGGATGCTGCTCAGCTCACCAGTGTCTCTCTGCACTGACAACACTCTGCTTGTGTGTTTGAATCTCCTACGTAGATTTATCAAACAATGCTTTTCTTTGTGATATTAGGGCTTGAATGTTACCTCAGGATTATTTTACCTTATTGCTACAACACCTGCTACAGGAGCATAACCCTTAGTTAGGTATGATACAGCTCCTCTTGTTTGACTGCTTTTCCTACCAGACCAACAGCTGAACTCCAGAACAATTTTTTGGTAGAATTGTGAAATCTTCAAAACAGATTTATGGCAGGCAGTGGTTTAAAAGTTGACAGCACATTTGGTTGTGGCAGAAATGCAAGATTCTTACAGATGATAAGGTCACATGGACAATGTATCTTACTCAGGCAGAAGACTTCTGAAGTGTAGACCAGAAGTCAGCTATAAATTTTAGGGGTCCTCAGAGCTGGTTATATTTTTGGAAAAGGGAGAGACCACTCTGGAGGCACTGCCATAGTTTTAAATTCTGAATGGAGATACAGTGAGATTTCAGACAAGGGCTGCTTCAGCAGTGTGCCTTAAGCAACACACCCCGAAATTCAAAACCACAACTCACTTTGAAAATAGTGACTAAATCCTGCATTTCTCAAATGCCTGGGGAACCATTTGGTTAAGACTTACCCTGTAAGTTTTCTTTACAGTGCAGAGAGGGACAAACAGGAATGTGTTGATACTGTCTGTAGGTCTATTCTTAGAAGAACATAACTCCATATACTTTTTTTCTTAAGAGCATGGAAAAATATGTGAAGGGAAATTGACAGTGCATTCACAAAGAGAACAGCAGGTTCTTAAATTAAACTAGGCAATAAGCTTTCAGCTCAGAAAATCAAAAGTTCCTGTGAGTTACCATTAAATACCTCTTCAGCTCCAGTTAGTGCAATGTCACCTGCATGAAATGAACATAGCAAAAGGTAGGAATCAGATAACCTGGCCGCTCAGGACTGTTTCCCCCTGTTACAAAAAACATGTGCTGTATCCCACTATTTTCCTGGCATTGTCATGGCACAATGTGTAAATGGATCGGACAGAGAAGAAATGCTTTGTTCTCTTCCTGTCTGCCACAGAATGCTTTGTGCTGTTGAAGACAGAAAACACCATGTGCTAACATGCTGTTCCCCATCTGATGCCTGTCCAAAACCCTCATTCACAGCAGTGAAAGGGCAGCTGTACCTGCCTATATAGCAGCGTCTCTGTGTCGAATGGATTTCACATGGCTGTGTTTGCAAATTCTGGATTGACCAAAGCTAGTTGTCAGCATGAGATAATAATTGAAGTGTAATTCAAAATATTCAAGAATACACACCTTAGAAAAACTGTGAAGGTAAGGAATACACATTAGCTACAGAAATAATTGGCTGGAATTATTAGATAAAACACACATGAAATTCTGGGTGCCTCTACCTCTGTCTTGAATACAGCAAAATCTAACTTAACCTGTGATGACAGCTTTTAGGAGTAAGTCTGATGGGAAGTAGACTATAAATTTCTAAGTTACATTAAACATATACACATGATAACACCCTACTAACTGCTTCAGGCCTACTATATTCCATTTTCTTCCATGTTAAATATTACCAGGAAATTCCAATGTGAGCAGCTTACTGCTCTATCGGGTTAACACTAAAGCGACTGTAAGAAACAGTCATAACCATATCATTATATACTTATAACTATTTCATAACAGCTAAATAACCAGCCAGTATGGTATGTATTATACAACGGTGCTGCTTGTTCAATATGGTGTAAGTTTGCACAATGCCCAAAAAACACCGAGCACAGATGTGCACAGTTCTGCATGCAAAACCATGCATCAGCTGAGACACTGAAAACTGCATACACATTTAGGCTGAGATAAATTACAATGTTGAGAATGCTGCTTATCGTGTCCTCAGTCACCATGAATGATAAATGAAGAAAAGGTACTATCATTCTTTCAACAGCTACATTAAGGGGCATTCTGGCATGTTATGCTAAAATATCACTGTTTTCAACGTAGTGTATTATTTCTGGTGGTTTCATAGCCAGGGGCAGGTGGGAAAGGAAATAATTTATCTTAGGCTGCTCCAAAGAACTGCCTGATTGCTTGTAGTAGCGATGAACGCTCTCTGCTTCCTGGGTTTCGGAGTGGCTGCAATGAATGCTAAGAGCTTCACGGGACAGGGCACAAACTCTTAGGTCACAGCACCTTGTACCAAAGGCAAAGAAGGACTGTGTATAGAAGAGGGTTTTAAAAGGCAATATTTACTTGTATTCATTAATCTATTAACCTGCTTACATTGAGACATCTGTTTTCTTCTTAGTTATGATTAGACTGCTTACAAGATTTTGATTTCTTGAGAGCATTAAATCAATTAATTTTGTTATGCATGCTCTTCAGAATAATGTGGAAAGATAAAAAAAAAAGAAAAGAAAGAAAAAGAGGATCTTGAATACTTCAGGTTAATTCCATTTTGTATTGTTCTAGTTTTACACTTGTGGCTGATAGATATGGTCACAATTCTGGACTGAATGGTAACACAAAGATGAGTTCCATTTCTCATGCCGGTTGTTCGCAGGGTCTATATGTTAAAAGATAAAGAGAGTCATATTACTTTATGTTACCACGTCAACATTTATCCATCATTAGAGAAATTATCCAGCCATTAGTTATTATGGAAATAACTTTTTATGGGGAGGTTATCAGAAACAGTAATTGGAGCATGCTCCATGCCATAAATGAAGTACACTGTGAATGAACTGTTTTATATTTTAACCTTTAAAAGAACCATTACTACTCAGTAATAGCAAAGGAAATACAGGACAGGTTTAGCGAATTAATGTAGAAGTGGGAAGAGTTGATACTCGAGGCAAATGTCACTTATCCCAATCACTCACTAGTCCCCAGGAAGTACCCTCTGTTGAGACTGTTAATATAATTATCAGATTTTAAAAGACGTGAGAATGGGTTCCACTTTTGGTTTAAGTAAGTCGTGCTTCCTGAGCATACTGAAGAATAGATCTCACGTAATAACACTAACAATTTTTCTTGGTTTTATGTCTATCTACTGCTGGATAGAGCTGACTGAACATCAGCTTATGTTTAAGGCACCTGTATGTTAGGTTCGAAGATTTGAACCATTTTGGAAAGGCAATTATATGTTTGCTTAAAGCATGCAAAGCATTTGAGTAAGAATCAATAACTAGTTTTGATCCAGAGATCATTTCTAAAGCTTTGTAGATTAGTTCTGAGAATGCATTACTAAACATCTGAAAAGTAGAGATTAATAAATGCAGAAAGAGAAATTTAACAAGTATCAATCATTATTTAAATTAGCAAAGACAGTACAGAGAATTAAACATTGCTAGAGACATAAGTATAGAGTAAATAGCCAGATAAGCAGAGACATTCAGTTTCACTCTGTATTCACTGGTTTTAGCTAAGATAAAGTTAATTATCTTCATAGCGGCTCCTACAGTGCTATATTTTGGATTTGTGATGAGAAGAGTATTTATAACCTACCACTGTTTTAGTTGTTGCAGCATAGTGTTTGCACTAAGTCAACGAAGCAGCGAGGAGCTGGGGGTGTACAAGAAGATGGGAGGGGGCAGAAGCGGGACAGCACATCCACACTGTCCAAAGGGATATCCCACACCATACGATGCCGTGCTCAGCCATAAAAGCTGAGGTGTAGACAGAGGAGGGGGGGAATGTTCAGAGCAATGGCATTTGTCTTCCCCGAGAGATGCTATGTGTGACAGGCCCTGCTTTCCTGGGAGTGGCTGAAGATCTGCCAGCCAGTGGGAAGTGGCAAATGAACTGTTTTGCCTTGTTTTCACTCACGGGTTTTACTCTAATTATTAAACTGTCTTTATCTTAACTCAAGAGTTTTCTCACTTTTACTTTTCCAGTTCTCTCCCCCATTCTGCTGCAGGAGGGTGAGCAAGTGGCTGTGTGGGGATGAGCTGTCCCACAGTACTATGTCAAAGGCAAAGTGAATTGTTATAACAATATTGCAGAAATAAAGCTCTATAGTAAACACAATAATCTCTGTTGATCATTTTTGTCTCAGAAAGAAGTTAGCAAATGCTGAAAAGGCCCATGGTAGGATAAGGTAAGGATCAAAGGTATGAGGAAGACTAAACACATTTCAAAAGGAAAAGCACCAAATGAAAGAGGTAATGTGGTAAGTATAGGAAATAACAAAAGATATAATGGAAAACAGGCATTTGATACCAGTCTGTCCTTTAGATTACCACAAAGACAAGAAATAACTTATCTATACTGAAAGGCAACAGACATAAAATAACACAAGTACTTTATTTTATACCGTCTACAATTAACCTGCAATGTTCTTTGCCACAGGCTACCACTGAAGGAAGCAGCCCAGTAAATTCCAGGATGGAGCTCAGCCTAAGATGACAAGTTGATAAGGACTATCAATCCTTGGGCTTCAGGGTATAAGCCAGGACCAGCTGGGTCTCAGGGAAGAGTTCTCCTTTTGTGGCTGAATACAGAAGGGAGCAGGAGCGCCAGGAACAAGCTGTGGTCAAAGGGCAGGCGTTACACCAGGAGAACTGCTGCTTTGTAATATTGTGGTGGCTTCTGTCTCAGATTTTACAAATCTGGAGGATGTGATTTGGTATTTACTGGGAGATGCTGTATTGAAACGTCAGTATGCATGCTATGCCTGCTTAGCACTTCTGTGATTCATACTCCTATAAATCACAAGAAAGACAAGAATATTTTTAGCTTTTTATTTATCTCAGTCAGATGAACAACTGAATGCACTGAGGATTTTGCATCAAAAACAAGTTAGCTATGTATCATAAGTTACTCTGTAACTTCTAACTTGTATCTTCTAACCCAGAAGCAAAAATTGTTTTAAAACATTGTAGATTAGTGGATAAAAAGAAGATGAGGCCTTGGGTAATCTAAATTATATACTCAGCTCTGAGTCAGAACTCCAGTCTGAATTCAGAGAAGTGATTTCATTTCTATGCATCTAACCTTCTCCACACCTGCAAAATGGATCTGCCTAATGAAGATGCTGTGACATTAAATCATTAAGTGCATTCTGTGTTCCAGACATGAAAATAATATTATGTAAATGCAGGGTTTTATTACTGAGCCCTGTTCTAAAGCAAATGAGTCCTACAAATGAGTCAGATTTCTCTGTCTGTCACCTTGCATCAAATAAATGCAATTACATAGTAACATCATAGCTGGGAACATCTATCTGAGTGAAATTCCCTTAGAGAGTTGTCACCTGGCACCCCAGATAGTCTGGCATACTTAGCCAGGTTTATTGTTGGAATTATGGTGGACTGTTCCTTGAAGTTCCAGGTCTGTTTGAGTTTTGTACACTTTTTTTTTTTTTTTTTTTTTTTTTTTTTTTTTTTCTCTGTCTTATTCTGTCTCTCAGATCATCTACCAACAATTCTCAAGAATCACTGAGCCAGTCGCAACATTCCTTTCTCACACCACACAAGGCAGCACCATGGATGCTGGCTTAGCTCAGCCCAGAAGCTGCATTCCCTCCATGTCTTCCCTTTCTTATCAACAACCAACACAGCTCCTTCATAGTGAGGGGTATTATGTTGATGAATTTAGGAGTGTGTATCAAGCACTGCATCATTTTTCTTTTTTTTTTTTCCCAGCTTCACATGTCTGTTCACAATTACAGAAAAGGGAATTGAAATAATAACCCTCTGTGTTCCTCAGCAGATTTGATTACACCTTGCTGCTGTGCCTTTGGACTCCATGCTGTTTCTTTTTCTCCTCACAGAGAACTCTTTGGCTGCCACCTTGGCAGGTGCTGGATGATGCTGGAGGGTGCATTTGGGCAACCAAGGGGAGCTCACAGGCACGGCATTAAGCCTAGGAGGCGACTTACATCTGTGCACCTAGGCTTGCTGCAGGGGAAAAGCCAGGATGAAGGTTGCATGCAGCAGATAATTGGAATAAATCCTCCCAGCAAGAGTAGCAATGGGAACAGATTGTGTAGAAGGCACAAACACAGGGACACTTCAGGCAATGTGTGTGGTGACGTTGTGCCTGCAACTGCAGAGCACTGTGCTGTTCCCTTTGAGCAATGACATCTCCTTGTGTCTTGGATCAGGCCCGAGAGAAGGATCTCTCCAGCAATAGATGAAAGAAGTAGCGAAATGCACTGAAAATAATCCTGATACAAGCCTCCTGCTTGTGATGGTTGTTATGATCCAAGGAATACTATTCTTTTCTCTAGGTTCCTGCTTTCATTTCTATAAAAATAAATTAAAGACCGATCTTAAATATTAGTGAAATTACTGGGATTTGCAGGTGCCTTGCTCTGACTTGTGAAAGAGATGCCAGATGTAAACACCAGTTACAAAATGTTGGCTCCAGCCTCACTTTCAAGTTTCATGGATGATGGCCACAGACTCACATATTTTCTGTGTAGCACAACAGTCATAACATAGGTATCCCAACACAGCCTCTCTGTTTAACTTGTTTCGACCTCAGCATGGACAGTGCTGCTGCTGGGGGAAAATAGTTCAGATTCTCATAAAGCATTTGCTCAGATGCTGAGAGCTAGAAGTGTTGTTGATGTTATGAATGGGAAAACAGAATAGATTCGCTCATCTTTTTCACACAGCTGACAAACACTAATGCCCTTCAGCCTCTCCCCAGCTGGCCCAGGTTCAGATGACCAACACAGTAATGAAACTCTCCATATCCTATTAGCAGTCCTCAGGCCAGCCATAGTTCATTGAAGAAATGTCTGCTCTGAGCTGAGATGGATGGCTTCCTCTGTAATGAAAACAGAGTGAGAAGGAAGGCTGCATGAGGAAGACCTGTTTCCATTTTGTCCCTGTGTAGGGGGGATGATACTTTGGGGAGAGGGGGAGTTTTGTTAAGTATCTGGTACCTTTGTTTCATATAACAAAGGAATGACAAATGGTAACACATTCATAATTCTAGCACCAGTTTTGACATAATAGGACAAAATGGTGCCCAAGGATTCCTGTGTACCAAGCAGATGGGCCATCCATTATTTTCCTTCAGGTCAGAGGTCATCCTAAAACGGGAGTCAGCAATCATTTTGCAGGGTATAACAAAACCATTTTTTTGCCTGCTTCTTAATCCCAGAAAGCACTACTGTTCTCTACTTTTGTCCACATACATTATCATTTTTGTCTATTATCTGCATCCCCAGAGACCTAATAGTCTTTTCTTCAGTGTGGCTTGATCTGGAGCAGCTGTAAGCTTTGCTGCAGGCAGTGTCTGACAACCGCTTGCCTCTTGGTCAGTGTCAGTTCCCTGGGGGAGGGCAGGCATTCGCTTCATTATTAGAAGCGTGGAAAAAATCCTATATTCATTTAGATCCAGAATAAATACGTAATATTTGGAACAAAGGGCCTATGTTCCAGTCCAGCTGGCAGTGCTTTTACCATTGCCATTCTTCAAGGCCAGCTCCTGCTTAACGCATGCATTAAGGTCGTTTACTTAAAAATAATGGAATGTTCTGCTAAAGCCCTTTTTTGCCTCTGTCAGTCTAAATTTCAGCTTCCAGCATCTCACATTGATCCAGTAGCACTAAGAGCTTGTGTGAAACAACACTTTTGTGAAAATAAAGATTGCTCTCTTTTCCCAAGTACTGTAATTGAACAATAGCAGAGAACAAGCCCTGTGTTTTTTAAGAAAACAGGCACGAGTCTTATTCTGTTGTATAACGTTATGCTCTTACTCAGGTGTAAGGTGAATTTTGTCAAGAAATTACCCCCTTCATTACTGGGCTAAAAGTGAATGTCAATAAAAGTCTTTATTATTAGTTTACTACAAGGCGTCCTAGTACTTTACATGATTACTCAAGGCAAGAATGTGCCCTTCAAACCTTTTCACATGCATTTTGCTGCAGTTGCCCTGCATGGCTGTTTCTGTTCCCTTCTTTGGAGGTATAGAGGAAGTGGGCCCTGAACTGGATGGTTCCTCTTTTTTTGCACCAGGAGCCAGCTCTGAAAAAGTGAAGCACTGCACAGGTTTTGGCCCTGTTCATGTTACTGGACATGACCATTTTCTCCAACAGGACAAGGATCTCACTGATAATAATACAGCTACAGTTTAAGTCAGATGGATTCCAGACTTAGTGGACTCCAAGGTGAGAGAGCATATGGAAGCTCCTTCCTCCAAAGACTGCATAAAAAGGCTAACTATGATTAAAGTGACATATGCTTCAAGGGTAAAATCAAAGGTCTGTGCATCCTTTGATACCAATGTCCAAAAATTCTGGCTGAAATTCATCTGAAGTAATGGTAGCATCTAAAAGCTAAGAAAGAATTCTGAGTTAACATCTCCAGAGGGTGATTCATCCTTACATCTTTATCTTAGATGGCTGAATTATCCTTATCCTTATCCTTATGCTTATCCTTATGCTTATGCTTATCCTTATCATAACGTAGGTTGGGATAAGTTGGGATGTATGATTTTTTTTTATTTTTTATTTTTTTTTAACTGGCTAACATTAAACTGACTTTTGAATCAACTTTCTTTGGCTTTTCAGAGAGAGCTTGTGAAATAAACTAATCCCCCTGTAGCAAAGTTGTTTTTCTTATGCTACTATTTTTAAATAGAAACATTTTGTTAACAGAATGTAAAGTT
>VXAV01000202.1:93927-134505 GCA_013399715.1 Alectura lathami | reverse complement strand
AAAAAAGTTACTGAGAACTTTCTCTGAAACCAGAGTGGACAAAAAAAATGAAACATATTTTGTGATTTATCTCGTATTTCCTTGTCAAATTTTGTATGTGCGGGCTGATTCCAATTGAGAAACCAGAAGTATATTCCCTCCAGAGGACATAATTTTGAGCTGACAATCAATAAACACCACTGAGATATTATCAAGTCATAATCAAATATAAGAAATATTCAGATGTGACCCACATTTCAGATATTTCCAAGGAAACAAATCCCTACCGCTCTTCAGAAAAATGTGACCTCCAAGTGTTTGCACTTCATTTACAGACGTGATCGAGCAGCTGAGATACATCTATGTAGTGTGACTCCTAGAAGACCTTCAAATGTTTAAGTCCCCATCCTGTTCCTGACTGCTTTTTAAGTCAGCCAATCTCATTGCTTAAATCAACTTTGTGATCCCACTCAGAGGTTTCCCAACCTGAATTTCCTGTTGCTCAGCAGTTTTTATATTTTTGTTGTCGCTGTTTATTTATGATGAAATATTCTGAAGATTCTGTCAGATCTAGTATAGCTGGTCAGGTTAAATGTCCTGTGTAACAAAGGACAACAGCAGATGAATCAATTCTTCTATATCTTTCCTTCTCAAAAATAAATTCCGAACCCTCTTAGAGACATTTTTGGGGCAGATACTTCAATCTGCAAAGTGAGGATTATTATTTAGGAGGAACTGAATCCAGACTTGCCATTTGTTCATCATTTACAGCTTTTTTCCTTCACTACACATACTTCACTCTAATTACTGTTAATAGGAGCTGGTTGTGCAATTGGAGGAAGTCTGAATTAGCTGCTGTTCATTCAGCAGAGATAAAGATGTTTGTGACTAAATAAAACCCTGCCATTCTGAGTGCCCAGCATACAATACTAATTGGACTGCCACCTTGACAATATGGCAAGGGCATGGAGGGGGGCAATTTTGTCTTTCTTTTGTACATGAAGGTCAAGAACACTTGCAGTGGCTTTACTCTGAGAAACACAGAGTGGCTTCCTTCCTTCTTCTGTTTTTCCTTTCCTCTTCATCTTCCACTTCAGCAAGATGGAGGAAAAAAAAAAAAAAATCCAGGAGAGGAAAGTTGAAAAGGAACTCTTTCAACAGACTTAACTATGACCCTGAGGGTAATAAAGCTCAGGCCGAAGAGCTGCAGCCCTGAAGGTACATGGTCTTATATATGGGTGTTTGTTTCTGCCAACTCAGATTCAGAGTTCAGGCAGTTATTGAGCTACAGCAGTAATGTGTACCAGCAGAGCTGTAGTGGCTGTTGAGGTGTGCTGCTGTAGCAGCAGGGAGAGCCTAAGACCTGCCTGGAGATGGTTCTCATGGCTCAAAATTGACAGACAGTAAGTTACTATGCCATTGTCTGTCAATCGTGTTTAAGCCCTAATTTAATGCAATATTTAAATCTTATTTGGATATTTGTTTCAGTATCAGTTTTCTTTTCTTCTTTACTTTTTCTTTCCTTTCTTCTTTTCTTTTCTTTTCTTTTCTTTTCTTTTCTTTTCTTTTCTTTTCTTTTCTTCCNTTATTTTAGTTTGAATGGGGGGTATGTCAATTTACGTTATGTCTACAAAACCTCGTGATAAACAGAACAAAGGGTGCTTAGCTCTGGTTTAACTAAACTGATGTGCAGTCTTGCCTGAAATTAAATCAGTCAGTTTGCTGAAAATAGATAAGATCGAAGGCAATATGTCTGTGCTTCCCTTGGAAACATGGGAACACCCCACTAGCATGAAAACTATGAAGAGCACTGCATCATTTCCCTTTTTTCCAGCTTAACACAATATTGTCAGTATTACCTCGGCGTTCTCCAGAATAATGCACCTATAATACATTTACTTGATTTTTGTTGTGGGTGGTGTTTTTCCCATATAAATTTGCTTATTCCTTATCTTTTCCCTCAGCCTCCTTCTCTGTTAATTTTTATGGAAGAAAATAAGCTTTTTTATCAGTAGTCCTATTTTTCTTTGATATAAGGTTACCCATTCTTAATGTCTTGACAGAGCTCTTAATGAAAAAGAAATTCTAATAAACCAGACGAAACTATTATTACCAGAAGGGTAATAATGTTTTGTCTGGCTCCTCTGTAAACTGATAACTTCCCATAATGTGAAATGCTCTACTAACCTATGTCCCTTTTTCCCAAATGCTCTTAATTAGAAATAAATAAGCAGTATTGTATGAATAATAAAGGAACCTGAGCATTTTGGAGAATGTAGTCATTATGTTTAACTGTCTCATTTAACTGTCTCACTCTACACTGCTATTGTATCATACAATGGCTAAATAGTGGCCTCAGAGCACAAACAGCTTTCCTTCAACTGCACACCCTTCATCTCTGTGCAGAGACTGATGAAGAGCCACTGTCTCACTTCCAGCTCTGAGGACTGTCTCAAAGGTCAAATCCCTCACCCAGCCCCTACCAGGCACAATGCACTGGCAGATCTGTTGTTTGCAGAATTCCCTTGATCCTGACTTGACCTGACCAGGTAAACATAGATTTACCTGTATTGAGAAATCAAGAAGAGACGAAGGGCAGGCTTAAGCTATGGCCATGAAAACCTGTACTGTTTCATAGCATCCTCCCTGACTTCATAGAATAATAGAATTGCTTGAGTTGGAAGGGACCTTAAAAGGTCTCTTGTATGTCTCTGGCCCATGAGAACTCTCCATACAGCGCTGAAATGCTTTGCACTGTGACACAGAAAACGGGGCATGTATTTACAAAGGGATGAAGATACCCTCCAGTACCCTTGTTTTGCTTTTGGTGTGGAAGAAGGAAGGCAAACTACATACACTTGGCCTTGTTCTCAGAGTCAAGTGTAATGACTTGCTCTCAGGGTCAGAAAATGGCTTTTGGCCATGTTCATATTAATATGGACCTTTTCTAGGGACAAGAATGTATACACTGAATGTACTCTTTGGTCAGCTATGTACTTCACAAGGGGGTCTAAAGGGTTATTTAGCCTTCCTTTTTCCCAACTACCTTCTAGCACCTCCAAGTCACCTGCAGTTTATAGTCTTGTAGTATACCCAGAGATCTCACCACATCTGCATTTCTGTGATGGCTCTACCAAATCAGTGGGTCTCAGGCTGCTGTCAGCCACTGGACATCATTATTATTATTTTTCTTTCTTTTCAGGAAGATTAAAAACATTATATTTTGCTGGAGGCTATGTTACCAGAAATAGTTGTTTTGATATTTTATTGGGGAAAAAAAAAATAATAATAATTATAACATCACTTTAAAATGTAGAAATTATCGCAAGACAGTCTAAATCAAAACAATTATTCAATTTATCAGAATGTTATTTTATTTTCCAAACACCATTATACAGGATTTTTCAATTGTATGTATACTAGCACTGAATTCAAATGTTCATATAAAACTGTTTCACAGAGAACGAAAATGTGGATCTCTGTGCTGCACAGTGAGCTGGCACAAGCACATAATAACTGATTTTGTCACCCTTATGCTACTAATGCAGGGGGAAATAAAGCCCCTGCTGTGCTTTATGATAATCAGGTAAGTGGTTCTTTTTGCCTAAATTCATCTGAAATATTATTGTTTTTATTTTTTCATTCAGAATGATAGAAGTGCATGATTCAGGCTGTGGTATCTAAGAACAAAAGAAATACACAACATGCTTGCAGTTTTGATGTCCATATTGCCTCCTTGGAACTGGCAATGATTTCAAGAAACACTGCGAAGAAAAAGACAAAAGTATGTGGTTAAATGTCATTATTTTGTAACTATTTTTGTAGTACCTGACAAAATTATTTTGGTAGCCAAAACTCATGGAAAAAACTGTAAGTCAAAGAAGGCGTTACACACTATGTTTAGTCAACTCTGATTAGTGAAGTCGTAGAATCACTAAGGTTGGAAAAGACCTCTAATATCATCTGGTCCAAACCGTCAACCCAACACCACTATGCCCACTAAATCATGTCTGTAAGTGCCACATTTACACATTTCTTGAACACATCCATGGACAGCAGCTCTGCCACTTCCCTGGGCAGCCTGCTCCAATGCCTGATCACTCTTTCAGAGAAGTTTTTCCTAACATCTAACCTGAACCTCCCCTGGCGCAGCTTGAGTCCCATCAACAGCTCTCTGTCCTAACACTGTTACCTGGGAGAAGAGGCCGCCCCAAACCTCGTTACAGCCTCCTTTCAGGTAGTTGCGGAGTGCAATAAGGTCTCCCCTCTTCTTCTTCAGCCTCTTCTTCTCCAGACTGAACAGTCCCAGTTTCCTCATAAGCCTTGTGCTCCAGGCCCTTCGCCAGCTTTGTTGTCCCTTCTTTGGACACGCTCCAGGGCCTCGATGTCCTTCTTGTAGTGAGGGACCCAAAACTGAGCACAGCACTTGAGGTGCGGCCTCACCAATGCCGAGTACAGGGGGACGATCACGTACCAGTTCCTGCTGGCCACACTGCTGCTGACACAGGCCAGGATGCTGTTGGCCTTCTTGGCCACCTGGGCACACTGCTGGCTCATGTTCAGCCGGCTGTCGACTAACACCCCCAGGTCCTTTTCCTCTGCACAGCTTTCCAGCCAATCTGCCCCTAGTGTGTAGTGTTGTGTGGGGTTGTTGTGACCAAAGTGCGGGACGTGACGCTTGGTCTTACTGAACCCCATGCAGTTAGCCTCAGCCTATTGACCCAGCCTTCCCAGATCCCTCTGTAGAGCCTTCCTACCCTCAGGCAGATCAACACTTCTCCCAGGTTGTGTCATGATAAGAAACATCTTTCACATAAAATGCATAAACTTCAGGAGTAAACTGGTCATATTCCAGCTCCTCACCATTCTCCTGTTGATAAAATGGATATGAATGGGTTTATTTATGTTCCAAATGATAGTATAATTTAGGTCTTTGTGCAGGATGAGTAATCATCAAATGCATACATGTTCACAGATGTGGCTTAGACAGAACACCAAAAAGTTGCACAAAAACTGTTCCTCGAAGTACTGGGTTTGCTCCTGTTTCTTCCCTGATATTAGTTAGTATGGATTGGAGTGATTCTTACATTATTCTGCACATATGCAGAGATGTATTCTTAAAAGTAATGAGGAATCCCTGATTCTCAGCAGAGCTTCGAGATCTGTACTGATGCCAGCAAATTAACTAAGTGTGTCTTCATGGAGCTTCTCTGCAGGTTTATGTTTGCCTTTGGTGTAAACATGCACTTGTTCTCCTCCACTTTTTCTTAATAAACTTGTAATGGTGTGGAGCTTGCTGTATCAGAGTTGCGGATTAACCTGGCAGCAGCTCAGCATCATGCAGCTGCTCACTCCCTCCCCATAGCAGGATGGGGAGAAAATCAGAAAGGTAGAGGAACTCATGGGTCAAGATAAAGGCAGTTTACTAGATAAAATAAAAGCCATGTGTGCACAAACAAAGCAAAACAGGGAATTTGTTCTCTACTTCCCTTTGGCAGACAGATGTTCAGCCACTCTCAGGAAAGCAGGGCCCATCGCACTAATGGTTTATTGGGAAGACAAACACCATCACTCCAAACATCCTCCCTTTTCTCCCTCTTTAACTCAGCTTTTATTGTTCAGAATGAAGTCATATAGCATGGGATCTCGCTTTAGCCATTGGAGTCAGCTGTCCTGGTTCTGTGCCCTCCCAGCTCTCTGTGCACCCCCAGTTTTCTTACTGGCAGGGCAACACAAGGAGCAGAAAAGTCCTTGACTTAGTGTAAGTACTGCTCAGCAACAACTAAAGCATCAGTGTGTTATCTCTACTACTTTTCTCAAAAATCCAAAACATGGCATCACACAAGGTTCTATGAAGAAAATTAACTCCATCCCAGCCAAAATCATAACAATCACTCTGGGTTTTATGATGATGAGAGCATTTATTTTCCAATACTCTCAAGTCAATTTCAGCTTGGATTCTTTGGCTACATTTGATTTTGAGGCAGAGAAATGTTCCACATTCCCAGGCCCAGATTATTCTAGATTGCAAGGGTCCAGCCCCACCTCTGAATCAGACCAAGGTACATGGAAGACTCTTCCCTTACGCTATGCCCTGGCTTTCATGCAAACATGTCTGGAAAAGAATGGAAGTGCAAATTCCATCCAGGACCCTCATCTGGTTGGTTTAAAGAGGCCAGAATTACCACTGGCACCCATCTGTGAAACAAGATGCAACCTTTATTGATTGATTCAATTCATCTAGATAGTCAGAAGCCCCTGTCACTGCAAGATTCTAGATTCTTCTGTGTTCCAGCATATTTAAAAGTAGAAAAGGTTATGTGTGGTCATATGTACTGTCACATTTTTTAGGTCATTTATGTTAAAAAGTGCAAATGTTCGAAAGAAGGTGGCTATTAAGACACGCGAAATAGAAATCCTGTCAGCAGATGGGTCTTACCTGTTTTCTGATTCCACGCTCTGGCTTTTACTGCAACCCACCTAAGAAAAAGAATTTCTGCCTCTACCGCTACCACTAGCCATCAGTCCCCTGAGCTGACCCACCTTCTCCATGTTCCTTCTCACCAGCTAGATGTACAAAACACCACTGGGAAAATGATGCTTTCATGCTACGGAAACCAGCAAACCAGAAGTAAAGTAAGGCACAGCTGCTACCTTGTGAAACCCCAGCCTGAACTCCAGGCTGAGCACTCCCCTTAGCCACAGGCTGCAGAGCAAAGCTGAAGCAACAAAAGTGAATTGCTCAAGGGAAAGCAAAAGTTTGAACATGAGGCAAATGAAGCATGAAAAACGAAGCAGTGAACCAAACAATTATTCACCACTACAAGAAAATCCATTAAAGAAAAACAATGCCATTTGCAATAGTGAAGCTGAGGGAGGTAGAGATGAAAGCATGGAAAACAATCCCCCCTGAAAAGCTATCTTGAAATTCTTGGACTGAGGAAGAAAAGTAGAAGAGGAGCTAAGGGGAAGAAAAGAGGTGAGGGAAGGAGAAAATATCAAAATGCAAATTAGTGAGCTTCATTAATGGCCTCATTCCAGAACATGTAAGAAAAGAACACTAAACAAGAGCTACTGCCTTTCCGGGCATGGTGCCACCTCATCACACGTGAGGAGAGAATCTCAGATGACTGAGGTGGGTTACCAAAAGATCATGGAGATGGTAAAGTAACTGATGAAAAAAAAAAAAATTCCCCTAATTACTTTCAAGATACTGCCTGTTCATTACTGTGTAGATCTGCAACCAAGTTCACCAACAGCAAGTGCAACTGAGGTATGTATTTGTTGTGGTACTCGCTCTGATGCTCAGTAAAATTCAGAACACAAAGCAAAGTGGCTTATTCTGAAAAGAAGCTGCTAACTATAGCATGGCAGCAACACCACCAAAGACAGCTACAGGCACATCCAATTTTCCAGAACTGAGAACCATTATCAACAGATTAGATCTTACAGATTTTTTTGCAGGATGATTGTTATGTATGAGAAGATGTTTTGGGTAATCCAGTCACTGTCATTCCATGTACCATCTATCAGGGTACAAAGCCCAGGGAAATGTACACAGTGACACCGATGTCATGTATGTGATGCATTCTGGTATGCTACATTGTGCAGAAAAAGGGGCAAAGGGAACAAAGTGTGTATGAACCTTGGACATACATTATTGCCAGTCAAGAGCACAATAGCCATTCAGTACCTATGATATATAAGCAAGACATGGTTTCAAAAACAAGGAGATTTACACTTTATGCCTACTGTATTTTTCAAATCCTTCTGATTTTTGAATATATTTACTCATAATTTGAAACTTCGCTGTCTGACGGGAATTTTCTGTATGGCCTGAATGGTAGCTAACACAACTTTGTGGATCCAGGAACTGGGGTTTTTAAAAGCCCCAGGTAGTGTGAAACTTGCGACATATAGTGAAAGTCAGCAACATATACGTTGCTTTATGGGGAGCCTATACATTTATCCCTAACGCAGAACAGTGCTGAAGGGATAACATCAGTGGCTCCCACTGTGAGCAACATGCTATATCTATGGAGAGGAAGGGTGGGCTTTAAACACAACATGGGGGATTTACAGGTGAAGAGTATGATTTAGCTTCATTTTCCTGAAGATTCAGCTTTTTGGATTTGGGAAATACCAGTTTGCAGGAATAGTGTCAGGCTATATTATCTGTAAGGATTAAGTGACATTGATTGCTCTGCAAGGTAACCTGAGGTGAACGCATGTGAAAGCAAAATCTATATTTGGAGCTAGCTAATGGTTAAAAAATCATTTAAAAATTGATTTGAACATATGACTTCACCATCTCCCTGCTAACAGAGGAAGATGGTAAATGACCCTTTTACCAACATAACTTACCTAAAACATATTCAAATCCAACTAAGGAAAAAGATTAAAGAGGCCTGAAATGCACGAAGCACTCTGACATTTGAACATCTTTTTAAAATAGAGATTTTAACTTCTGCCGTAATTGTACTAAAACTCATTCTCCTTTTTTCTTCTCTTTGCATGCCACACATGACACTTCTATTCAGGTTGTTTCTTCTGCAAGCCATACCAGCCTCTTTCTCTGATACACTTTCAGTGCAGCATTTACATATTCATCTTTTTCATGTTAGAAAGAATGTTCAGTGTTCCTGGCCAGAGGCAAATTCTGTAGTGGAGAGTATCTGTGCAGAACATTTTCGGGATTTGTTGAAGATTATCACATCTGGCCCCAGATTCTTGACACAGTTTACTGATGAATCCCTGGAGCAGACAACAACACAGAAGACGCCGTGGTGGACAAGACACACGGTCCATCTATCATGGCAACTCATTTACAACAGGGAAAAGCCCATATGCTGCAAAGGATGTGTCTCTGAGGACTGTCCTCAGAAGAATCTGCAAGGAGCCTTGGACAATCGGGATGTGTCCCCATCCTCATCCTGATCCCTAGAAACAAAATGTTGATGAAATCACTCTTCTTCTAGACTGTAGGAAAAAAAAAAAAAAAAAATTAAAGTTTGGAAACAGCCAATGCTGCCAGCCAGACTTCAGCTTCTTCAGGCAAAATTGAGCAGAGCTGCTGGGTTCAGGCTGCTCCTTGCACTCTCTTAGCAGTAACAGTCCATGCATTTAAGTTGGACTCTGCCTTAAAACTCAGCTTGTTAATGTACATATATCCTGCTTCTTTAATCATGTTTTTAATGTTGTTTATTTAGTAGGGAGAAAGGTTTATATTCACCTTGCTTTGTTTCCCAGACTGCTTGAGGATCCAGATCGGGAAGGATGATAGAAAGCCACTTTACATATTGTGTGCTCTTCCTTCCATAAATACAGTGCCAACACTCTGATGTTATTTCTGGCTTTCACGTGTAAGGATTTAGCTATGTCCTACAGCTAATAGGAATGGATGGAATTTAGCCCACCAGGTGAGCTTGAATGGTTACAGTCAACCCTTCAGTCACTCTTGCATTTGTAAAACCACAGAGATTCTTACCTCAAGACAGTGCCTAACACCAATGATAAATATGTGTTTACACTGGATATAACATTAACTCAACACATTCAGATGCAAACATTCATGTGTATGTATGATATCAGTCACAGAATATTGTTTGATTTTCCAACTATATTAAGATACAGGTAAATGTACTTGTTTTTTTTAAGATAAAAATCAATTCACTGGGATGGAGTCGAATATATCTGTTTTGTTATTGATTCCTTTTAAGACATAACCCCATGGACTACTTAGCAACTAGATTCAGTATTTCTTTCAATAGTATTTCATCACTTGATTTTTATTGAATTTGCTGAATGATCTTACATTCTTTCATATGTCCTGAGAGATGGTGCACTAAGAATATCATCTTAGTTTCTAAAGATAATTGGAGTTGCACATTATGTATCACAAAATGAAGGAGCCCTTGAGACTAGCCATTCTGTGTACAAAATTGAAATGCTGTTAGTCTTGAATACAGCATGTGGTATTTGGGTTTTTAGAAGTTATGGATGTATATTCATGAATTACAAGGTTGTACAGAATTCCCTGAACTGAACAACTGGCCACACAAAAACGATACCTGCTGGAACAGGAGCTCCAGGACCTGCAGCAGAATGACCTCAAACTGTGAACAATTCAAGGATGATACAACAAAGCTTGCCCTGCCCTTCTCTGACAAGGCCAGGTAAGAGGCAGCTAGCTCAGCGTGCTGCTGAGGAGTCTGCCGTCACTTGGCTGCACAGGTATAGCCTCCTGCCTCCTGTGCAAATAGAGAGCACTACAATCGGCCTGGCTTTCAGCTAAATCTTTGCTTGATCCAGGATTCTAGGAGACCTGTATATCTTTATTATTGCCTCCTAAATCCTGAGCTGGGCACAGAGATACCCATGCTGATGCCTGCAAAATTGCATCAGAGTCTCCAGCAAATGAAGCATGAAGGAGGAGACTGTTGGAAGGACACTGAGATACTTTGTGAGTCAACAAAGCACAACTGGAACTGAGCTGAGATGGGCTGCAAAGCTGTGTTTGGGGTCAAAGTAGCTTGAATGTAGGGTGATTGGGAATTTGCTTTTCTTCCCACAAAATTTTGCTTTATTTCTCTTCTGTTTCTTGAAAATAATTGATTGCCTTCGATTCAAGGCCCCCTTATATTCAGGTCAACACAAGCACAGAGGATTTCAGCTGAGCAGTCCAGAAAGAAAAATGATGATGTTCTCCCACACTCAGCTCCATTTCATTCTGGCAATGAGACTTTCAAGTCAGCCTTTTCTTACTTCTTCTTTGAGAAGGAAACTGCTTCCTCGTCTCCTTCTCCTCCCAAGCCTGGCTGCTCCTTCCTTACCCTGTTCTGAGAAGCAACCACAAAGGTATGGGAAGAGACACATTGAACCCATGTACATACTCTCTAGTGGCATTTGGAGCTTCTTAGTATGTGTTTTAGGATTGCAACATTTTCTTAAATCATTTTAAAACTTTAAAAAGCCTTGAAAGGAATTTTGTTGTCTCTTTCAGATAGGTGTTTTCTTCCACAGGCTCTTTAGAAAGTCTGAATGAAATGCCCATTTCTGTGCTCCCAACAGCAATACTTTTTACATGGCTTCCTTTTGAATACAGTATACAGTGTAAATTCTCAACAACTAAAATCCACTCCTGGTATCACATGCATTAGTTCACATAGCCAAAGGGGTTGAAAATGACCCAGCTTTTTTTCATCCATGGAAAACAGTTTTGTGCAAGAGTTATCATACTTCAGAACAAAGTCAATTAACCCAAGGCAACCAAGGTGTGCCAGAAAAAAAATGAAACAAACTAAAGTGGATTTGAAACAAAACAACAACTCATATCTAAAACCACTTCTTTACAATGAGAGACTGAGTAACACACGGAAATTTCATAAGCCAAATTAGCTCTTTACCTGAATGGCAAATTGGAAGCTGTTGAAGTATGTGACAAAAATGATCAGGATAATCCTTAAAAGAATAAAAATCAACTTCTTAAATTATACAAAAAATATAGTTCTCGAAGAATGAGTTCATGGCACTAGCTTTAGCATAAAAACTGATGTATAAGCCCTGACACAGGAAATACCAGTGAATTTATGGAAGATGATGAAAAGACAAGATTTGATGCTTCATTTCCTTGAATTGTAGGCTAGTATGTAGTTGTGAATCTCCTACTGTCATCTCCTTGAGAAAGACTCAGATGGGGGAAGAAAAACATGGGCTGTTCTCTGTTCTGACTGAATAAATTAAGCATGTGAGGGTTTGTCTTGCTTAACTGGATTTCATCTTGTGCTTTAGTTGATGGTGTTTGTTGTGCCTGAAGAGGTATTTAACTTTTTATAAGCAGCCTGATTAAAAAAACTGGTTTTATCCCGATATTAGAGACTCATTGGCTTCAGGGACTGTTCTATGGGTTGGGAGGTAAGCCAGACAGACCTGTCTACAGCAAGTGCTGTGGTCCATCACCCAGAGTTTGAACTTGTCCTTGTCTTTCCTAAAAGACCACAGAGCCCAAAGTTATCTGCACTTGAGTTTATCATTTGAAACAAAGCTAAAACTGAGGCAGCAGAATCTAATCCTTCAAACACGACCTTAATCCACTCCTGCAGTTCAACGAGTTCAAAATTAAACTCCTCCATATAGAGCACCTTTACTTCAAAGTCATTTTCATTCTTGTCTGGAGTTCAATGCCCTTAAATTATTCAGCCTAGCTAGCCAAACCACAAAAAAAAAAAAAAAAAAAAAAAAAAACAAGCCATTTTTTTAAACCCCGCTCATCTTTTTTTTNAAAAGAAAAAAAAAAACAAAAAAAAAAAAAAAAAAAAAAAAAAAAAATCACAGTCATGTCTTTAATACCTGCTACTGCTTTTCTTGGAATACAAACAAACAATGGCAAAACACACACACGCAACAAAAAACAACAGGAAAAAAAAAAAAAAGACTGCTACTGAAAACTCCAATAGTCTCTTAAGCCTGGATTTTTGTAAATACTTCAATATCCAGCTAGCCAGCTCTCTATTGCCATTCTAGTACTTAAATTGTCCTTTAGAAGCTCCAGTATGCCTTCAATAAATCCTTCTGTTGATTTATCTGTGAGTGTGCTGATTTCCAAAGGATTCCAAAGGGTGTTTCTTCCAGATGCCTAGCTACCTGCAGCGTCTCAAGCTCAGAGCCTGGATCTTGGGAGCCTGTGACACCATGGACGTAGGGGCCTTCACTGAGGATACCCAGGTGCCTGTGTCTCTGCATCTGCAGCCATCTGGTACCCTAATCCCAGGCCTAGGAGGCCTGGAGGCTTGGTACCCAGTCCCAGACAGGAGACCATTGTATCCTTCTGGGTTGTCAGGAGAAGGAGGGGGGTAGGCAAGGGTCCCTGTTGTCCACCCATGGTGCTGCTGCTGGGACACCAAAATGGCATGCATCACACAGACTGTAGGCAGCACTTTTTGGGTTCTATGGCTCTATTTCACTTGTATAGATGAGCTGACTGAGATCCCAGGGAACATTTTAATTGAGAAACCACAGTTTCCTCTCTTTCCATAGGAAATACCCTGCGATTTCTAGTCTGAGAAGAGTTTTGAATTTTCAGCTTTCATTCTACTTCCAGGCAGTAAGTCACCTTCACTGGTGACTTTTTGAAGTTCACCCTTCAGCTCGGCTTGATATCATAATGCCATTAGTACTAATGAGCTCTTGAGAAAACATTGCATTGTTGCTTCCTTACCTACTTATTTTGCAAAGAATAGAGGGTTGAAGATGCTGTGCTATTAACTCAGAGCCCTCCATTCACTTATTAACTATCTCTATTCACTGCAAATGCTCTTCACACTCTGTGGTGTTAAGAACACATTATCACTTTTTCACTGATGTCAGTTTCTAAGGTGCCTATCACTGCATGTGTTGTAAAATCAGCAGCTGTGTGTACATGTGGCCAGGCTTAGCAGCTGGATTTGTAGGATAAGCTGTGGCATATATTCTGTATGTGAAATCAGATAAAGGTCCAAATCCATCAAACATTTCATTTTAAAGAAGGCTGTGATGCCATTTGCAGCAAACGTATTACTTTATTAACAGTTTCACAGCATGCTCCCCAGCTCCAAATATTCTGGGTATGGGATTACAATTCATTCATTCACTCCAAGTGAAATACTCATTCCTTTTGTATCATGCCAGCTATATATAATATCACGCTACCACACAACACTGCTACAGCCTGCAGCTCTCCAGCTGTTGGGGAAAGGAGCCGTCCCGTCAGAGCAGCCTGTCTGCTGCCTGCCACCCTGGAGCCTCCCACTGGTGTTAGGTTCTTGCTCAAGATTCACCCTGACTTTCAGATCCTTGGTCAGCCAAATGGCAGTGTTTGTTCTCTGGCAAAGACCAAACCGAAGTCAGAGTGCCCCTCTGTAGCAGTGTAATAAATATTTATTTTCTTCACCCATATCGGAGAAAACTAGAGTTCCAAGGAAGAATTAGGGTCCCCAAATTCCTAACCTAAGTGGAAAGCAAAATGTAAACTACCCACAAAATCAGCAGATGGTAAGAAGGAGATAATAATGAGCGGTGTCACAAGCAGCAGTTACAGCTCAGCAGCATGCACAGCATCACAGAGTGTTTGTTGTGGAGGGCTCAGGGTAACAGCGAGCCCCCCCAGAAGGAGCTGACAGCTCTCTGCAGGTCTGATGGTGCCTCCTATGGCTGAGCCCTAACGACACCCCCAAGGATATATTTTTTCCCTCTCCCTTGACCTTCCTGACAACTTATAGATCAGATTGCTGTTCCAGGATTTCTGTAACTTCTGGCAGCATTCAACAATTTGGACCTGTAAGCCCTGATCTATTAAGCCTGGAAGTCAAAGGTGTCAGAATTTTGGGATAAGAATGCAGTGGTAATTTCAACCACATAAAAGAACAGAAGAGAAAATCAATACATCTAAATGGAGAAAAAAAAACTTGAAGAGAGAAGAATAATTCCCCAGCCTCTGCACAGATATGACAAACTGAAGAGCAGGAAAGAAATACAAAGCCTAAAAGAATTACTAGCTGGAGTTCTGTCAAGATTGTTCCCTTAGGCTTTTCCTGGGTCTTTCTACAGTTCTTAAACTGGCATTGACAAAGGGACATACAAAGCACTTAGAGACATATTTTGCTATCTACAGTCTTCCTTTCTTATCTTCTCAAGCTACACGGGAAAAGTGAACTTTTATATCTTAATAGGATTTACATTATAAGATTTCAAGTCGTCATCTCTTCCTCTAATTCAAACAGGATGGGTCAGTTCCTAACAGTGCTCTAGACTTGGATTATCAAAAGTCCTCAGTGCTGGACTTAGTCGAGTCAATGGAAAGATCCATGTTAAAAATTTGAAGTGAAGCAAGCCTCTCATATCAGGGACCAGTAAAAGATGTGGTTTCAAAGGTAAGTCACCCCTTCTCTGCTTCAGTCTTTTGCTTTCTTTCACAGACATGTTATTGGTATCCTGACAAGGGATACAGAGCTAAATCTGCTATAAGCTAAATCAGATATGATAAACTGAGCTCCATGGCATTTACTAGACATGTTTTCATCAATATTTCAGAGAAAAAAAAAAAAAAAAAGAAAAAAGAAAAATTAAAAAGGGAAATTGTTCTGAGTGTATCAGGAGGTAACACAAATCCTAGAGACCAGCCGCATGAAACCCAAGGTGGCAACCTCAAGCAGATCTATAATTGTAGCTCTCTGGCTAAACTCTGGTCTTAGTGTTGGGTGAAATCATCAGCTTTTACTGCTGCCACAGATGACAAATCTTTGTCTGCAGCTAAAGTGGCCTGTGGGTCCCTGGGATCCAGTGGGTCCAGTCAGACACATCCAGTCATGGACCCTTCTGGGCTTATCCAGCCCAGTTTCCTCTCAGCAGAGGTGAGACCCTGCACATAACATGTCAGCAGAGCGGGCAGCAAGTGCTTTCCGACTTGACAAGGGCACTCGATAGAACTTCTCCCCATCAGAACTGACCACCAAATCAGAACAGGAATTTCATGACAGAAAAGGGTCATTCAGTAAGGAGCAGATATGGTTTTTTGCTGCTGTTACTACAATACAACTGACAGACTCTCCTGAGGGGTGCTTTGCCTAGCACCCAGAGAGCCATCATCATAGGGGTGACGTTTTCAAACCATGTTATATGGAAACAATATTTGGAAGCGATAATATGGTGGAAAAATATAGTGAGTATTGAGAAAATGTTCCTTCATAGAAGCTCTCTAACCCTTCCTCATGGTTCTGGAGATAGATATCTGAAAGAAACTCCTTGGGTCTTGACAAAACACCAGAAACCATACAAGCATAAAGCATGCAGGAGAATATAAAGAGGGTATCCATCACATGGTCACACTGTACAGGAGACATGATATTTGTGAATGGGAAAGTATTGTGTGTGATGAAGGGACTTATACTTTCCCATTTTTTATACTTCTGATGAATACCTGCCTCCTAAACACAGCCTTAACTTCTGCAGATATTGGATACTGTACTATTGTGTAATCCTACTCTCCTACATATGGACCTAACTCGTAACAACTTCAGTGTAAACAGAAATAAAATCGTTCCTGTTTCAGAAAGTGCTGCAGAAGTTGTGTAATGAATATATGTAGCTTTTTAGAAATGGAAGGATTATTAGATCAGACTGGAAGGCCTCCTTCCCTCTAACCTTGAAGTGAAACTTTCCACTGGATACTGACTGTGGTTTCCACCTGAATAATATATTTTCCTTTTTTAGATGTTTTGGTTGACGCATTTGTACGTGTTAAGAGTTTATATTTGTAAAGGCAAGGTTTTACCAAAGTAAACATATAAGCAGCTCTAAAGGAGGTCAGAGGAATACATCTTGTACCAGGATTGAACTGGATGTCTCTTCACTGTCTGTTTGTAAGAAGCTGTCTTTTTGTTAAGACATTTATTTGGATGCTGATCATGACCTGTTACTTGAATCTCTAGACATATCTTTTTTTCCCCTAAACTGTCATATGCTCACTGCCTGCCATGTTTGCAATTGGCCCTTACATGACTCTTCTGTCTCAAATACTGAGAGTATTGTTCATCCTTGGATTATTTACTTTTAAAACTGGTGTTTCAATATTTTTCAGGATATTACAATTAATCACAGTAATTACATTTCTACTTTATCTGCTGCAGTGAAGAAAGTTCATTCATTTTTTTTTTTAAATAAAGACTGAAGTCTACTCTTGCCTTGTCTCAGATATTCTGTCCTGCCATGTACTGAGCCCTTTCTAAAGAAGGCATTCTTTTGGACTATTTATGTTCCAGATTGGCTTGTTGCTCTGAAAATTGCTGTTATTTCCTTTTTAGTCTTTCTTCATCCATGGCTGTCCTAGGATCTCACTTTGCTGGTGCCTAGAGAGCTGGCCACCGGTTCTGTGCACCTTACAGACTGTGAGCCAGGAGATGGTTTGATAACTGCCTCGTGTTTCTACCTCATGGAGAGCTCAGACTCTCAGGGACAAGAGGTTAATTGGAACAGATGTTTTTTCAGAAATTGTATGATGCCCAGAGATCACACCTTCACCTCTTTAAGCCTTTTCTGTGGTGCTGGACTGCATGATCTCTCTTGTTTTTCTCACACTGGGCTCCTTTTCATCTTTTGAATCATGCCAAACAATGGCAATCTTTACAAATACAACAAGCCCTCTTCTTTATACGAGGCATTCTTCTCTCTAGGGATACAAGTGATCTGAGCTGAAGCAAGTAATTAAGGCCATTTTTAAAAGCTGTGTTTCCGCCTGTATAGAATTATCAAAAGTTGTTTCTAATTTATACCTTTGTGATGTGCTCATGCTCTCCTCTGTTTTTGACCTCTTCCTTTGAAAGACAATTCTATAACTTCAAAGAGGTGTCAGATTTTCTTTAAGTGTCCCCAAAAGGGATGACGTAAAAACTTTTTGACTTCAGACCATTCTGCCTCTCTCAGAGTGGGAAACAAATAGACACTTCCCATATCTCTGGAAATCTTCTCATTGCTGATTTGAAAGGATAGAGCAGAAGCACCTCTGAGATTACATACAGAATTATGTCCCAGTACTACTTCTGTTAGTGGGAATGAGAAAAAAATGTGAAGGTGTCCCCCTCCTCCCAATGAATCATGTCCCAGAGCTCATTATTATGAACAGCAGATAAAGAGGTAAGAGATGGAAAACTAAATCTGAAATCATAAACTCATTAACAGACATCTATGACCATCTCCCACATGGCCATGAATGTGGGCCATCAGGTATTTCTGAATAGCTGTGGAGGTCTGGAGTGTACCACAGGGAGAACAAACATTTCTTCACTGACTACTACTCAACAGCTTCATGGTGAGGTCAAAGTTATACAACAGAGTGAGTGTAAGCAAAGGAATGGAGGTGAGAAATACTTGTGGCCGGTCCCTCTTAGGAAAAGGTTTAGGTGGTGGCCAAACCATCCATCATTAGTCATAAAGGTTCAAATACTGCAGTGCGTGTTTGGTGACCTTTTCTTTGCTAGAGGGCAATCAGAGTATCCATTGATTGAGCTTGGGGTTTATATGTTGCTGGAAAATTGAAAAACTGGAGGAATTTCATGTCATTTTCCACAAACTTCCCATCAATATGAAAATACACCATCCCACCACACTTCTTCCAGCTGTTCCACCGCGGATCATATCACATCATGGCTTATCTCCAAGTGTCTCTGAAAGTTAGTTAATGTGGAAGATTTTGTTCACTCTGTGGCTGGGAGTGTTGGAAAATTGTGAAGGTCCAAGACAAATCTCTCAAATGCAGCCCATCAGGACAGACATACCAAGTGACAGTTTTGTAGTACTATTGCCTTAACGTAAACAATAGTTTTAATGAAGTCAGTAGAATTACTCTGCTGACTTTAATGACAGTAAGAACCAGAAGATTATAGCCTATTCATCTTGGGACCTGACTGCCATATTTTCTTCAAAACCTCCTGGAGCTGGGCAAATTCTCAGGTTTTTTGGAAACACTGTGACTCTTTCCAAGGATCATCTGTAGCTATTACCTTAATCAATTTGAAATCATGTTCCTAGAAACAGAACCTAGTCATAGGTAATAATAATACGGGTCCTTCAGTTAGGAGTTGTAAGACCAAAAATTTAATTTAAATTAGAAGAAAGATAGATAGATAGAGATCATATAAAATCTGTTCATATGAAAATTCTGATTACAGTGAACTACTACTTGAACAACATTTACAAAAGTGTCCACTTGTATTGCTGCACGTTTTTCGCCATAATCAGAAGTGTCTGGATGTTGATGGTAACCACTTTGATGGTTACCTCTAGTAATTGCAGATGTCAAATGCATTTATCTTTTGTTATCACTAGATAATGAGTATTGCAATTTGAATACAGGTTTCATATTTTTTAAAATGTGTATATGTACTTTTTGGCACGTTCTGTATATGTTTATTGCAGAAGTAAAACATCAAGATCCAGTGGTGTCCAATATCAAGAAAAAGCCATGATTTGAAATCTAAGAATGAATGCATCCCTGCCAAAGCCATTAATGTTCAAGTGCCGTTGTTACTTTGCTTTGGCAAAGAAAAAAAAAAAAAACGGTCCACAAATTGCAAATTCAGTGATATCTTGGATATACAATGGAAAGAAAAGCAAAAATTGAGCTGGTGCAATTCTTATCTCTATTCCTTGGAAATCTAGGAAGATAAGTAAATTGTGTACACCAGTGAAAGATCTGTTGCAGCACTGAGTCTGGCAGCTGTTACAAAAAGTAGTTTGCTGTGGTGCAAGCACTAATACATCAATGGTATGCTTTTTATTTCTTAAGGAAAGTTTTATAGTGTAAAACAACAGATCAGGAAGACACTTCTTGTAGTTATTTAAAGTAAAAGTCTGGAGGGATTTTAAACTCAGTCAAACAGAATATTCAAACCACAAACTCCTGGAGTTGAAAGAAACTACTGAAACTAATGAAAGAAACATCATTAATGGTTTGTTTCAGGGTTGATTTTTTAAAGATGTTGTCAACACTCAGAGACAAACAATGTTTTAGAAAACCCTGCTTTTACCTGAGAGTTGTATTTGTGGTATTGCTAAGACTGGAAAACCATTGAGTTAGCGAATAGGACGGAGAACCATTTCTCTGGCCTGTGGATGTTTCAGCGTGTTCACTGCAAGTGAACAAGTGTTCACAAGAACACTTGAAACCACTCCTGCTTTGGTGTATCTTCATAATCCTAATGCCATGGGGGATGGGTGATACACACAGCCGATACATTACATATATGAACTTATTGAACTCAGGAAGGTGTTGATTAATTAGAAGAGAAGCCACTTGAAGACAAATTGTTGCACGCTATCTAAAAGAGCTATTGGCGGTCATAGCAGATGGGCTGACATCAGCCAAACATTACTATGTGTCTTGAAGATTGCTATGATCACACCAGATCCTGCATCCCTACAAGAATTCTTTGGACTGAGGATTTCTGACCACAAAAAATCACAGCACAGTAACATTAATGCCTGCTTCTGATGGACTGCCTGGCAGATAAGCTGTAAATAACTAGAATCTGATTGTTCATGTGCATATATTAAGTCTGGAAAATATGTGAGCAAATAATATCTGTTTACCTGTTGTGAAAATAAAAAATCCAGAATGGCCTGTGACCAGGAAAACATTTGAAACCACCTCAGAATTTGCTTGCTGTCATAGGGGAAGCTTCAAATTTACAACAAAATCTCAAATATGATCCTGAAAAAAAAAATAGTGAAAGATAGCTGCAAACATGAGTTGTTCTGAGTGCACTGCCAAAGTATGTTTTGAGTTTATAGGATAACGGTAAATCTGCTGGTCATTCTACCGTTTCAAAAGTTTTCAGAAAGATAAAAAATAGCCTAAAAGAAAATATATGTGGTGCAGTTGATACACCTGAGGGACAGGATGGCATCCAGAGAGACCTAGGCAGGCTGGAGCAGTGGGATCAGGCTAATGTCATGATCTTCAACAAAGGGAAATGCAAGGTCTTGCACCTGGGTCACGGCTACCCCCTCTATCGATACAAGATGGGGGATGCAAGGATCGAGCAGAGCCCTGCCAAAAAGGACTTGGGAGTACTGGTGGATGACAAGCTGGACATGAGCCAGCAGCGTGCCCTCGCAGCCCACAAAGCCAACCGCATCCTGGGCTGCATCCTAAGTAGCGTGTGCAGAAGGGCAAGGGAGGTGATCCTGCCACTCTGGTCTGCGCTGGTGTGACCCCACCTGGAGTGCTGCGTCCAGATGGGGAGTGCTCAGCACAGGAGGGACATGGAGCTGTTGGAGCGTGTCCAGAGGAGGGACCCAAAAATGATCCAAGGGATGGAACACCTCCCCTGTGAGGACAGGCTGAGAGAGTTGGGGCTGTTCAGCCTGGAGAAGAGAAGGCTCCGGGGAGACCTGATAGCGGCCTTTCAGTATCTAAGGGAGGCTACAGGAAGGAAGGGGACAGAGTCTTTAGCAGGGTCTGTTGTGATAGGAGTAGGGGAAATGGTTTCAAATTGAGAGTGGGGAGATTTATGCTGGATATGAAGAAAAAGTCTTTTACAATAAGGGTGATGAAGCAGTGGAACAGGTTGCCCAGGGAGATGGTGGATGCCCCGTCCCTGGAGACGTTCAAGGCCAGGCCAGACAGGACTCTCAGCCATCTGATCTAGCTGTTGATGTCCCTGTTCATTGCAGGGATGTTGGACCAGATGGCCTTTAAAGGTCCCTTCTGACTTGGATGATTCTGTGATATATATTGGACAAATTACAGGGGGAATTTAAACCAATGAAGACCATGTGTTTGCTTTAATGACAGAGAAAAATAAAGCCAGAAAAAAAAAAATCTTGAGGTCATATAATCCACACCTAATGCTATAATACAACATCAGGCTTTTCTTAACAGATTTCTTATTATAGAAATAATGGATTTTCTCATGAACAGACTCTTCCCATATACCATTATCTTTACCTCTAGAAAGTTTTTCCTCATGTTACACTCACTTTCTCTTGCTGCAGGGTCAGTGTACTACACATCCTTCTCACTTTAGGCACAGTCATCATATTAATCTCATCTTCCTTAGTATGTAACATGCTTTAGGACTGTTATTAGATTCCACAGCCTCTCCTCTCTTCCTTATTTTTTTTTTCCCTTGGCTAAACATCTCCAGTCACTTTATTTTTTTTTCCCATAGGTCATGAGCTTCAATAGTTACGAAGAAATCTTTGGGAATATTTATCTCAAATGAACCAATGTAGAGCAGTGCTCTCATTCGGCAAAACAGAGACAAAAACCTGGGTTGCATATGGGTTTTCTAAAGAAAGATGCCATAATGTCCTGAAACTAGAAAGAGAAAGCTGAAAAAATTGTTCCCATGTTCTGGGAAATGGGACTTTGTCCTGTACCCTATTAGCATAGCAAGATGGTTGAATTAGAAATGTAGGCACCATCAGTAGAAGTAACAAAGAGTATGCAGTTCAGTTAACTGTTCAGATTGCAAAAGGTTAAAAACAAGAACTTTTTAAAACAATGTTTTCAATTGAAAAAAAATGGCTTGCTTTTTATTCCATTGCTATTCTAGTTTAAGATTCGAAATATTTTTTTTCCCCTAGTCCAGTTTGCTCACTGCTAGGCTGTGTTCCCGTGATGTTAAGTGATGTGAAAGATTTACCTTTGCTCAATATTAATAAAATCATGAGGTAGCATTTCTTTAGTGTAATGTATGGTGGCATCTCCCTCTGGTACTGTGATTTATTACACCCACTCTACATTTTTGCAAAATGATGCATGTTGCCAAGTACCTTTAATGAAAAGTGATGCCTGGAGAAATGCTTCCCCCAAATAAAGGGTATAAAAAGCTGCTGCTGGCCTCTCTCCATCAATGGTGATGCATGAGACAGTTTCTCCAACACAGTGAAGCATGGAGTTACATTTTTCTTATGTAAATTGAACTAAGATTTAGCTTTTCAGAGGTTCATAGATACTTAATATCTATTTCCCATCTGCAGAATAAGAAACCTGAAGGCAGAGTTCCTTGATATGAGATGTTAACAGCGCTACCTTTCACATCTGTAAGTTTAGACAAGAGAGGCCAAACATTGTTGCCAAGACACAAACTGTCTGATGAGGAAGTTTTATTGCTGGTGCCTGTAATGTCTTGCTTAAAGGCCTTGAAGACGCAATATTTTTCTTGAAACAAGAGAATCGAACCACGGTGCAAAATTACTGGCTGATAGATGGATTGGACCTTGGAAAGCACATTCTACTCCTGCACTTCACCTGTGAGTTCATGGGCCCAGGCCTCCAACTCCATACAGTGATATAACTGTCCCCGCTGAACTGCCCACTTATGTATGACCAGTTTCCCTCAACAGAAAGTGAAATGTAGCCTTCATATGTATCTACCCATATCAACAATGGATGAAAAAAAATGCCAGTTTGCATTCTAGATATCTATCAAGGTTTAAGGAGTGACTATTGCGCCCCTTAGGTTGATAGACCTTGTAACAACTATCTAACAAAGCAGCAAGACTCAAGAAGCCAGCGTCCCACAGAAAGATAAGAAGTCAGTCCCATTTTAGAGAGAGAGATTATTTGACTACATGCTGTTTTTCTCTTCCAACAGGGATTTCTGTTTGGGAAATCCCTCTGTTGGACAGTCTTTTACTCAACTCAGTATATGTGTTTACTAAACATGTATTTAATGAAATATAATGAAGAATGAGGGAAAAACAAAAACAAACAACAACAACAAAAAAAAACCTGCACCTTTTTTATCCTGGTATGATATTCCAGTTACTGTATTTTCCTCATCTGTTTTTCTCCAGGACCCTGCTGATCCATCTGTTGCAGGCAATCATCTGAGCTCTGAAACCCTATTGCTACCTTGAGCAAGGTCTGTCAGATGTCTCTACGTGCTGCTGCTTTCTATGAGTGAAGTCAAACACCTCCAACATAAATTTCAAGGCTAAAATTCTTTGATGACAGGTACTAAGAATGAGTTTTCCTGCCTCTGTTAGAGTTATGCAGTTAGATATATTTAATCTTAGATGTTTTGTGTCAAGTGAAATGAATCTTGTGGTGTTGTGCGATGCACTTGATGGAACATCTTGTTAGTGAAATATGAAGAAAAGTCTCTCGCTCCTAGCAGAAAAGAATTCGTTAACTTACAAAGAAGGAGAAATCTCTTGGTATACACTGAGAATAGTCTATGGAATCTTCTTTGATCTGAACTAATAACTTTGATCTGCATTCCTCTAAATTTAGTGATACAACTTGGTGCATTTTTACTAAAATGATCTGATAGAAACAAGCCCAAGCTCCCTTCCTGGACAGTATTGCGTTAGGCAAAGTTTCTAGACTTTATTTACACAATCGCCTTCAGCCATCCATAGTTTAGTATCAAGTATCAGGCGAAATTTATTTGCTGAATGAAAACAAAGAATCTATGCGCTGGACAATGAGTTTTTTGCTTTTGTTTCTCTGAAAGATTCCCAGCGTCACTATCACTTATCACTGCATCATTGTACTTAACATATGGGCACATGTCAAAGCCATTTAAAATAGTTTGTATGGTTAGTATTTGTGCAGGATAGTTAGTGTAGCTTTTTGTCTGTTTAAAGCTGCAATTGCACATTCCATTACATTTATTTTGTCATGTGATAAAGTAGATCTTCCTGTCCTCCAGTGATTTCCTGGTCTCCATTCAGAATTCCAGCACTAAATGTAATATAGCAGGCTTATTCTGATCATAAAGTGAATATACACAGGGTGATTTCTGCTGTGTAGAGACTTTATTCATCTTATGGGTAAGCTAACGCATATAACACTAATATATGAATGCAATGCAGTATCTAAAGATATATATCCCCAGGAGGCAATTTATCTGAAGAGCCGTTTTTCTGGTGTTCATTCATTTGTGTGAAGGTGGTATTCCCAGACTGAAAATGATGCAAATGAAGGGACTTCCCTGGTGCAAAATGATGGATTATGATTTTGTTGCTACTGTCAAGAGATGCATTAGACTAGGTTTCTCATTCTGAAGATGCTAGATGAAAAGGGATTAATTTCATGACCATTTGGGAGGCTGAATTTCCATTCTTAATTATAAAATGATGCCCTATTATAATTTTCTCAGAGGTACCTTGATGATTGAAGCTGAGTTACTTGACTCAGGGACACAAAGAGGTTCCAGAAGGCCCAAAGGCAAAACTTTAGGCAAATGATTTACATAGCAGGATGTGCCATACTGTAAAAAAAGACAAGGTCCTTTCATGACAGAAACACAAGGCAGGCTGCCATACCGACTCTCCTCCTTCCTGCTCCTCCAGGTGAGAATTGATTTTTATGAAACAGCTGGATGTTGAGAATATAAAAGTGAGTGCCATGATTCAAATATATAATCCATCTGAGAAACTGTAGAATAGAACTTCCCAGGTATTTTCCTTGACGTGTGACCCTGTATGGGTCTGAGACTGGCATGTGTGTTTATATGAAACATTTTACACACAGCATCACTCATTTTTCTGTGGAAAAAAAAAAAAAAAAAAAAAAAACTGTTTTGCCTTGTCAACCTGTTAACCCTTTGCTCAGAAAAGGAGTGATGCCCAGAAGTTCTCTGAAATCAGGAAAGATATAAATGGTGGGACTGGACTGACTAAATACAGCATCATTTTAGAGACACTAAGCTATGCTATTTGGCCTTCAGTTGCAGCCCAGGCAGGATGCAGACCCATGGATCCAGTGTCGTCCCTGTCAGGACTTTGAAGATTTCAAATGATATGAGCTATGATGTCCAAACAGAACTGAGTCCAGTTTTCATAGACAGTGACAGTATTGAAGGGCCAGTGGCGAATCCCTGCTGGAAAGTTCAGTTCTGTGGCATTGCCATGCCATGGCACTGCACTGGCCTCATCAGAAACATACTCAGAATATGTGATATTCCCTGATGAGAAGCACTGGTGAAATCTAATGCCACGATTCATAAACATGTCCTGACTGACAGTTATTTTGTCGGTTTGAGGTTTTGCTTTTTTTCTTTTTGATAGATACTAGATTGCGTGATAGGATAACATAAGTAGTAGGTGATTTTAGCAAAAGTAAATTAATGTAACTTATCGCTCTGAGTTTCTCTCTAGTGTAACATGAAGCGATACAAGGATTACCTGATATAAATTGATGCTCTGGCCTGGATTTTCATGAAACTAATGGATATGGCTACATTTCCTGGAGAGACAGTGATAGATGAGGTTAGGTTTCATTGACATTCTCTTGTGCATGATGTTACAGTTCTTTAATATAAACTAATCTATGTCAAGAAGTATCCTTGACTCTGTTTGATACATAAGGTTGAATTTTTCCTTTTTGGACATAAGGAGAATAAATAGGCATCACTTTTTAGCTATTCAGTAATAACTGATGCTATATTTCTCTATGTTCCCTGAATTTCTGGGAAACTCATTTTTATAGATCACTACATATTAAGGACTTGCAAGTATTTTTTTATACTACAGTAAAACCCCGCTACGTGCATAAGTAACTGACAGCAAAAATGAGATTGTTCCATCATTTATGTCAGTAACACCAGCTTATAGGCAACATCTTTTGTCAAGCAGGCCAGTCTCATACAGGGCTAAATAATAGAAGTAAAGGTAATTTTATTAATCATTTTCCTGCACAGTAGCAGCTTTCTTGGAAGTCCAGAAATAACATAGGTTTCTTTTTAGGTTAGAAGGGGAGTGCTGCCATTATATAGCAGATATTCTCTGCAGCCCTCTGCCTTATTCATCATTTGCTGCTGGTAAATATACGTAATTTGGGATGTTTTACATTATTTTTATATCACAGGGAAAAAAAAAAAAAGCATCGCACAATACAGTTTTTAGGAAAAATAGAAAATGAATGTCAATAAGGTGCATTATTTTTTCCTGTCTCAGACATAAATCACTTCCTCCAAATGGATTTTTCTTTGTTCAACTCCTATCAAGGAATCAAAGCCTCAAATATCATTCAAATATCAGAGAAATCCAGATCCATGTGTTTCTTTCCACGTAAAGGGACAAGCAAGACATTTTACATAAATAAAAATATTGCAATTCAGTTTCAGCTGTTGTAACCTCTGCTCTCTGTGTCTGCCAACAATTGCATTGAATAATGGAATTTTTAAAGAAAAGCTGAGGAAAAGTAAAAGTGAGTAAAAGTTAAGTATTAAAAATTTCTGTATATGGTTAATCAAAAAACGTCTAGGTGGCTTTTGAAGATCTCCAAGGAGGGAGACTCCGCAACCTGTCTGGGCAACCTCCATTAGCTGCAGAGCACAGAAGTGCTGTCTGGTGTTCAGAGGGAGCCTCCTGTGCTTCAGTTTGTGCCCGCTGCCTCTTGTCCTGGCACTGGGCAGCAGTGAAAAGAGCCTGGCTCCACCCTCTTTGCACCCTCCCTTCCCTCAGTTATTTACAGACATTGAGATTCCCATGAGCTTTCTCTTCTTCAGACTGAACATTCCCAGCTCTCAGCATTTCTTCATAGGAGATGTGCTCCAGACCCTTCAGCATCTTTATGAACCTTCACTGGACTCTCTCCAATATGTCCGAGTCTCTCTTGTACTGGAGAGCACAGAAGTGGACACTGTGCTCCAGGTGTGGTCTCACCAGTACTGAGCAAACGGGAAGGATCATCTCCCCAAACACCTGCCAGCACTCCTCCTAATGCAGCCTGGGACACCATTAGGCTTCTTTGCTGCAAGGCCACATTTCTGGCCAGTCATTTAAGTTTATCTGGTTGGTAAAGCATGATTTCCCCTTGTAAACCCCAGTAATCGATGGGATGATTTCCCCCAGGGATGATTTCTCCCCAAGTAAATCCATGCTGACTTCTGATGATGATTTATAGATGGTCATATCCAGGGTATGCATTCATTTCATAACCCAGTAACTTCATATTCATACAACTACATACATACATTCTCCTACCTGTACTGTTCTACTGCAGAAGAAAGCTCTGCTTCTCACTTCCCCAGACCCCAATTTTCATTGTGCATTTGGCATTTACCATCATTTGGTCTGGAAGGAACCCAAGTTTCAGTATTGTTCAGTATTGTTCAGTATTGTTTCCAGGAGAAACAGACACAATACATCACCTTACATTAGGGAAATCCAGCTTGCTGCAATAGCTTTAAATCAAGAAATCCATACATAAAATGATTCATGAAACAGAGTCTTCCCGGAACAAACAGCTCCATGAAGAAGACTTTTACTGATTAAGTATGATGAATGATGTTCTGGCTTTAATATCTATGATGATCTGTAAGAGCTGGCATCATGAAAGAAAAAAAAGATGCATCAGGCTGGGCTTCTTAACAGAACAGCGGTACATAAGGTTTCTTCATATTATACGAATTACAGAGTAAATTTTATTGCTGTGAAAGAAATTGGTGAGTTTTTTTTTCTCCCTCTCTCATATAAAGAGCTATGCTGAGCTACATTTCTTGAATTTAGAAAGCACACAGTAGGCCAGAAGAAAGAAACTACCTGCATCTGCTGACATTCAGAACTGTGGGCTGTCTCGCACCCAACGGGAACGAGCAAGCTCCTGCCGGGCACGCAAGAGCCCCGCGCTGCTCATTCGCCTGGCTGTGCTGACCTCTGCTGGTGCTTCGCCGAGGAGAGACGGCTTCCCCTTCTTGCTCATTATCTAAAGCACACTAAAAGCTCTTTTTTTCTTTCACAAATCGGTCTGACTCTTCAGTTGTGGCATATAAGGATGTATATCCACGACTGAGGTAAAAGGCAGGTTTTTGGAAAGTATTTGGTCCATGATGTGAAGAAGTGATGAAGCTTGTTTCTGTTGATGTGCTCTAAGGGGCAGAAGCACATCCTCAAGGGCTTTGATCTTCTTCATTGGTCTGCTCCACAATCACAGACTGAAAGCAAGTAAAGTTCCCGCTTTGCTTTCCCAAAAAGCCATAACCCTTGTGCTCTGTGACACCTTGCAGCAGATATCCCTCCCTACATTCACATCCATTCCTATTCAAACTACGCTATTTCACTCTATTTTTAGTTTTGGGAATTATACTTGCTGTATAATGATTTGGTCATCCGAGTCACTTGCTATGAGACCACAGTCTCTCAAGTATTCCAGTCACTCCCGTATAACCCTTCCTATTGTTACCAGAGCAGATTTATTTTCCTGACTAGGCTCACTGTTTAACCTGGCCTTTTCATTCATGCAAAAGTTCAAATGTTCAAACGAACTAGAATCACCCCTCTGTTTCCTCTCTGGCAAAGTATCCCAAAGCTCTGCACAGGCACAGTCAGCATGTCACACATTTTCCAGGGTCCATTTTCATTTTGATTTATGTCGTTTTCTCTTCAGTTTCATGAAGAATTGCATGAATTCTGTGTTCGTGATGTTTAAACGAAGCCAGAGCAAGGAGTGCAGGTGCAAACCAGGAAGGACTTAAGAGACCTCTACACGGACATAGTCTGGTACCCATTGAAGTGGCCCAGTACAGGGCAGAGCATGGAGCAGGGGGCTGTATGCAGCTAGTTCTGCAAAAGCTCTGAGTGCAGGAACATGTGTAGTCTCACACCTCTCTCTTCAGAGTAAGGTGTCCTGACTTACTATTTTGGACACATCACCTCCTGTAGGTGCCTCTCAAAAAACCAAACAATTCCTTCCTTCACCTGGGAAATAAATCCCCATCTCTTTTCAGTGCAGCCTGCTGAGGAGGTGGGTGTTGGCTCTCAGCACCTTTTTGGTCAAGGTTGTTCAGTAGCACAATGAAGAATTCAAGACTCCCTGTGCAAAATAAAGAAATATCTTGTAATCTAGTGATTATCCATTAGGTAATGCCCACATTTTTTAATGAATTTAGTGCTTCAGGACTTGACCTCTAATTAACATCATTGTCCTTTGCTGTTACCTTTGAGTGTTCTGCTTTATTTTTGGTTATTCTCTTTGGTCCTTTCTTCACACGGAAACAAGGAGTGTTATTAACATGTTAGTTTCTCCAAAGAAAGTAAAGACTTCTTTTTTTTTTCTTTTTGCTCATTAATGATAGGATAAAAGTAGAATTACAACCCAAACACCAATAATTATCAAATAACATTTGTATAATCATCTGTTCCTAAATTACAATCTCATTTGCCTTTCGTCTGTAAAATTGCTCTTTCATTTCCGTTTCCCAGAAAGAATGATCTTTCCCTCATCCCTTGTTTTAAGTGGCCATCCCTCCATTCGTCACGAGTAAGAAGAAGGCTGAATCAATTAATCAAAGGCTTGCAGAGCAACGTGATAGTTGAAACCTTGCTTTCAATGCAGAATTCAGCCTTAGAAATTCTAAAGTAGTGTTTTTTCTATGAAAACTAACCTTGAGGCTGTCAAATAACATTTTTATTTTAATTTTCTTTTGGTATTGCCCTTATTCTGGATCAAATTGAAAAGCTCCAATAAAAATCATGTCTGTAATTCACTTTTGAGGCTTGCCTGTTAAAAAACGATACTACTGCAGGCTTCTGGTTTTGTACTTGTGATTTAGTGCAAGGGTAAGGAAAGGGCAAGAAAGAAGAAAACTCCTAGAAAGGTTAATTAATGGTTATGTAAATAGCAAATCCTTGTCACAGCTGTGTGCTAATGTTTTATTACAATGGTTTAGTGCATACCGTAGCAAAGTCCAGGTCTGGAAAACGGTAGCAAGCCAGATCCTTACCAGATTCCTGGTTAGAGACTTTACTATATCTTGAGAAATATTATCTGAGAAGATTAACGTAAAGTAAGGTGGACTTTGCTGTCAGAAAGTGATGAACAACAAAAGGTATTGTTGATGTGGGAGGGCGGAAATCAGTAATGGAGCCTAGGACTAAAGGAAGGGAGTCTGAGACAAGAAATGAGATGGAAAACTTCTAAAAGATAGGAGACTCCTTTCATTATCACACTGAACTCAGTGTTTGAAGACTGGAAGTTTATTCAGAGGAAGACCAAAAAGAAACTCAGAGGAATATCTTCAGCAGTATCCCCTTTCCAAGAAGGACTTCCAAATAGCTGACTCCGTGCTATCTTCCTCAAATTTTAATTGGATTTCAATCATGCACTTCATAGAATCATAGAATTATCCAAGTTAGAAGGGACCTTTAAAGGCCATCTAGTCCAACATCCCTGCAATGAACAGGGACAGCTACAGCTGGATCAGGTTGCTCAGAGCCCTGTCCAGACTGACCTTGAAGGTCTCCAGGGACGGCACATCCACCACCTCCCTGGGCATCCTGTTCCACTGCTTCATCACCCTTATTGTAAAAGACTTTTTCTTCATATCCAGCATAAATCTCCCCGCTCTCAATTTGAAACCATTTCCCCATGTCCTATCACAACAGATCCTGCTTAAAAGTCTGTCCCCTTCTTTCTTGTAGCCCCTCTTTAGATACTGAAAGACTGCTAGCCGGTCTCCTTGGAGCCTTCTCTTCTCCAGGCTGAACAGCCCCAACTCTCTCAGCCTGTCCTCACAGGGGAGGTGTTCCATCCCTTGGATCATTTTTGTGGCCCTCCTCTGGACGCGCTACAACAAGTCCATGTCCCCCCTGCACTGAGGACTCCCCATCTGGACGCAGCACTCCAGGTGGGGTCTCACCAGCGCAGAGCAGAGGGGCAGGATCACCTCCCTTGCTCTTCTGCCCACGCTACTTAGGATGCAGCCCAGGATGCGGTTGGCTTTGTGGGCTGTGAGGGTACACTGCTGGCTCATGTCCAGCTTGTCACCCACCAGTACCCCCAAGTCCCTTTTGGCAGGGCTCTGCTCAGTCCTTGCATCCCCCATCTTGTATCGATAGCGGGGGTAGCCGTGATCCAGGTGCAAGACTTCACACTTGGCTTTGTTGAAGCTCATGACATTAGCCTGATCCCACTGCTCCAGCTTGTCTAGGTCTCTCTGGATGACATGCCGTCCCTCAGGTGTATTGACCGCACCACACAGGTTGTGTCATCCGCAGTCTTGCTGAGGGTGCACTCGATCCCACTGTTGATGTCATTGGTGAAAATGTTGAAGAGTGTCTGTCCCGGAATGAACCCCTGACGGACACCACTCGTCACAGACCTCCATCCAGACATTGAGCCATTGACCACAACTCTCTGGATGCAATATAGCAGTTCCTCATCCACTGATGAGTCCACCCACCAAATCCATATCTTTCCAGTTTAGAGCGAAGGATGTTATGGGGGATCATGTCAAAGGCCTTCCTGAAGTCCAGATAGATGATATCAGTGCCTCTTCCCTTGTCCACCGATGCAATTATGCCATCGTAGAAGGCCACGAGGTTGGTCAGGCAGGACTTGGCCTTGATGAAGCCATGCTGATTTTCTCCCATCACCTCCCTGTCTCCACGTGCTTTAGCATAGCTTCCAGGAGGATCTCACCTCACAGAGGTGAGGCCACAGGTCGGTAGTTCCCAGGGTCATCCTTTCTACCCTTCTTAACAGGGGGTGTAACACTGCCCTTCTTCCAGTCACCAGGGTCTTCACCTGACTGCCATGACTTCTCAGATGTCATAGAGATTGGCTTGGCAACCTCATCAGCTAATTCCTTCAGGACTCTGGGATGCATCTCATCAGGACCCACAGACTTATGGATGTTCAGGTTCCTCAGGTGGTCACAAACCTGATCCTCACTTACAGTGGGAGGAACATAGCTTCCTATGTCCTCACCTTTCAACCCATCCGCTCGATGGATGCATGAAGAGCAGCTGTTGTTGAAGACTGAGGCAATAAAATTGTTGAACACCTCAGCCTTCTCCTTGTTTCACTTCATCTCGAGCGACAGCAGTTTACATTTAAAACTAAAAAATTCTCAATTTCTTTATAGTCTGAATGGAGGACTTACTTAGCTGCCACTGAAATGCTAAAAGCTAGGTTCTTAAAATGCATTTTGAAAGCTGCATTAGTCAACTTCAAAAAATTGACTCTTCTTGATTTGCTGGTGTCTAATTCCAGTTTTCACCTATATAGTTACCAAGTGCCAAATATTGTGTGTGATTGGCCCAAACCACAGAGGGGAAATAATATATAGATTGGTTTTGATACCACAGTCTAAGGCTGAGTTTTAGATGGGGCAAGCTTATATTTAACCAGTAGTGTTCATGAACAAGTCATGATACACAGTAAAAGCAAGAATGGTCTTTACGCTCATTTGCTTTCTGGAATTAGAGAGGAAATGATTTTTCATGGCTCAGTAAAGGTAGTAATAATTACTGACAGGTTTATAACAGTTTATAACAGTTCACGGAGATGTTTGTTGGTGGTTGACTGTCAAACGTAGGACCACAACAAGTGAACAGAATCAGAATAATAATTCTTGTGTTGTTTCTAATAAATGTGAAAACAGGGGAAATGGCAAGGTGACTGCTGTGCAAGGAACAAAGATGTGCCATAAAATCAAATCCCTTTGGAAACCATTTGAAGGAGAGGCTGTCTGTCTTTCTGCCTTAAGACTGGATCAAGCACTCAGTCATTCCTGACACATGTCCATCTAATGCATTTGAAAATATGTTCACTGACACACACTCCATAACCATTAAATCTATTTTAGGGCTTTGGCAATATAAAGGCTTCCCTAAAGTACCTAAAGCCCCCTTGCTGTATTCAGACATATGTCTTCTTCTCCCGACCCACCTCAGAGATGAAGAACAGATTTTTCTTTTCTTTTTTTTTTGACCAAAATTTTGTATCTTCACAACTGTTTTAATGTCCTGTCTCTTTTCTTTCCCATGCCTCGTTGTCTTTCCCTCTTTAGACCATCAGTCTCATTTCACTTTATCTCTTAATTTTTCACAGACATCTGAGCTTTTGTTATTTTCTGTCAGCTTTCTCCAATTAGTCCAGATTTCTCTTGAAGTGCCATACATGAAACTGGATATAGTGCTATAAATAAGATCCTACTACAGAAAAATTCATAGTTCCTACCTCTTGTAGGCTTCTCTCTTGTTTGCAATGTGTCCTTGCTTTTTCTGTGATAATGCACCATTGTTGAATTGTAGCCAGCTCACAGAACCCCAGACCTTTTTCTAGAGAACCAATCAAGGTTCAGGCACTTAATTTTACCCTATGTGCATCTTTTATTTCTGCCTTAACATGGTATTTTTCACTTTTTTTTTTTTTTTCAATTGCTTTTATTCTGTTTTCATTTCTTTTCTCAAATCTATTAAAATATTTCAATCATAGCTTTTGTTTTGTCTGTCTTGTGGTTGTTGTTTTTCCCTTAATACTTCTTGTCTTGATATTATGTGAAAGCTTAAAAAAGTATATTATACTTTATTAGACTATTCAGTTATTAATGATAATATTGCATAATGTGAAGTTCTTGCAAGAACTGAACTCTACATATCCTTAGATTTCACAAGGAATTGCACAGCCAACTAAACTCTAAATAGTGTGTTATTCTGGGTGGTGCATTGCTTACACTATACTGCATACACATATTTTAAGAAAACAAGATGTACAAGAATCCACATCAAAACTTTTACATAAGTCACTGTCTTTGATATCCGCTGTTTCCTTTTAATACTAAGGCCTAGTGTGCTACAGTTCAAGACAATGAGACAGGTTTGACATGCTTCATTAGTGACAAATCCATGTGGATTGTTCTTTGTCTTTTTCTTATGTTCCAAGAACAATAAATATTCTGTTTGAACATTTGTTCCAGAATGTGGAACATACTGGAACATGATTTACAGGGACATGGTTTAATGGTGGACGTGGTAGTTAGGTGGATGGTTGGACCTGATGATCTTAAGGGTCCTTTCTGTAATGATGATTATGTGATTCTGTTATTCAAATCAACGAAAATTAGGATAATGGATAATCTTTCTCCTTTTTTAAAGGTCCACATACTGCATGGTATGTGGTACATGATAGCCATCCTTCACAAATTCTCAGAGAGTCTTCATTTGGAGTTGTCATGAGTCAGGTTTACAGGTACCCTTGCATGCAGATTATCAGGGTCCTCTACTTTGAAAATACCAAGTTTTCCGACTACTAACGGGTACACTCTCTTACTGCTCATAAGTTATGTGTATATGACAGAAAATCAGGTATTTTCAAAATTATTTCATATGATCTTAGTAGGAAAAAGTTTTATATTGTGTCACAAATTTAACAGATTCTTTTCTAGTTGAGAAAACAGTTGAAGACTTTGTTTTAAAAGGACTAACTTCTCTGTGGCTGTTGATTTCAATTTTACAACTGCAAAGAGATAGCTCCTTGTTTGCCTATTTTCATTATATTAATGGAACTTAAGAATATTTAATTTTTTTAATTGTAAGCTTTAATCTAATGTTCTGAACTTTGATAATGTATTATCAGTTGCAGCACATTTTCAATCAGATTTCCTCAGCTGCTAGAAAGTTTCAGAATTAATGGAGATATTTAATTTTATAAACTCTGAAAACAAGGAGGTATAGATATGTGTTCCCACAAGATGGCTGTCTCCATACCTTGTAGATGAAAGAGTCATAACACATTTTCACGTTGCTAGGGATTACTACATATGTTTGGTAAAGATTTCCCAGATGCTGTTCCTACAGATGATGAATATTTGGCTGATACTTTCAGGACCTGAACGCTATACAGAAATATAGGCCTCCACAATCTGTCGCAGTTTCTTACAGTGCGACCATTAAAACTGGAGCGATCTGTTTGTGTACATACTGATTCTTATGACCAACAGCATTAATTATAAGACAAGTTGTAACAGAGAACTGACAAATTCGTTGGTTATAAATGTATTTCTTAACTAAAAAAGCAGACAGCTGTGATATGTTAGCAATACAGGCTTTGTCTGGAAATCAGAATCGACTATGTTTGACTATCTCTTTTAATGCTAAGGGCTAAATATAAGTTTCCCATTCCTTTTGAGAACATACTGTTCTCAGAAACTTCAAGAATTTAGACCTCTGCCTGATTATCCCTAAAGTTAGACAGTACAAGGAAACAGCATCATCTTTAAAGTCTGTGAACAGTTTGAGATACGCTGAAATTAGTAACAAAAGCCTTTGATGAGAACAGGCCTGTAATCAATACTGAACGGTGGAGCTAAACCAATATGAGACAAGAACAGGATGATTGTTTTTATTTCTCTGATGTTTTGATAGTATTATGGCATGAACTGCCAGGAAGGCAGCTAGGATGTCACACTGAATAACAATGCTGGTCACTTGGTTATTTACAGGAAGTCAAAAGGAACAAGTAAGAAGTGGTGCTTATAGCTTCATTATTTTTTCCACCTCAGCTAAAGGCTTCTCTTGCCTAATGCCATCTTTCTGCCTCCATGATTGTTCCTCTTCTTGTCACATCCTTTTTTTCTTTAAGGGTTTCAGTGTTTGAGGTTTAAGCCTGGAAATGTTCATAAAGCAAACCCAAATGTAAAAAATAAATTTTAAGAAAATATTTAATACTTCAACCATACAGAACGAATGTGTGTGATGGGGATAGGGAGAAATATGAAAAGCTGTTCAAATAGTTGCTGCCATAAATGCAATTTCAGAGAACACCTTCACTGCAAAAGGCCTGTGCTGCAAGGAACAGAGGCCAGGGTGTCTTGAGTGGCTGCTGCAGGCTCAAGCCTGGTCCACTCCGGAGCCCGTCTGTGTCTGTGTCCTGTCTGATGTCCCCAGGCCACATGGGGCCCTGAGGTGTTACCATGACTTTGGAGAGATGGAGGTAGTTGCTGAATTATTTGTGCATTGTCTCTCCATGGCCCTGAGAGATACACAGACATGCCCTCGGGTCAATTCACCTGACAGTGTACAGGCTGCCCTCTGAGCCCAGAGCTCAAACATGAAGTCTGAAATCCCACAGCCACCCATACAGCCTGCTTATGCACAGTCTGGCTTGCCTTCTGACTGCATCCCAGAGCAAATGAGAAAACTGAATCTAATCCCTGCAGATCTGAGCCGGGGTTGTCCTCAGAGAGCAGAGACCTCAGCTCATGACAACCAGCAGGTAGAAAACAGAGCACGGGTATAACCCTCCTGCCCAGAACAAACCAGTGTCCTCACTTCCTCACACCACATGGGGAGAGATACTGGTGAGCAAATAAATGCCAGGGCATTTTGCTCAAAGACCCTCTGAATTTTGCAAAGCATGTGGCAGTACTGTAACATACCAAAGAATTTGTCACTGAGCTCTACATTCCTGTCTCTGAGGAAACTTGATGAAGGCTACCTTAAATGCCTCAAATACCAGGTCAGAGCCCAGGCACCATCTGGAAGCAATGAGTGGGTAGAGGCCGAGGTGCTGATGCACCAAATTAACGCGGCGCCCAGGTGCTGACATGTTATTTCCAGCTCCCTGTCAGCCTTTGCCTCTCCCCCATGTGGGTTTGGGCAATGAGGACGCTGCTGTCTCGGGGCTGGGACCTGCTGCTGTGCCAATGCATTTGCTGGAGCTGGGTGGAAAGCTGTCAAAGTTCAAAATACTGTGACAAAAAAAAAGAACACATGATCATTTTTAATCTTTTAAGGGCCTATTTCTTTGCTCAGTTTTCACCAGTTTTCAAAAGTACTGCTACAAATTGTTCTTATTTTCCTTTTCTGCAATATATTTTTCAATTTCTAGGTATTTTTCAGCATGTCCCTTACTCTTGACAGCTTTGTTAGCATTGGTCTTCTTAAATTATACATTTTCTTCCTTATTTTATTTATTTATTTATTTCCTCTTTTTGTGTCACTGAAACATAAGAGTTTTAAAAAATATTTTTACTTTTCATTTTTTATTGTATTCTATTCAGTTTTCACTCCTTCACTGTCCTTTCTCTTGTTTCATCCCAGTCTTCCCCTCCTCCTCCCCACCACCATATTTACATTTCTCTTTCAAGGCCCACTTTCTATAGCCCTCCTCACTTAATCCCTAGACACACTCTCCAACCCCCATATCAATCCTTTTTCTTTTCCTACTTATAACCTTGTATCCTTTTACTGTTTTTTCCCTTCCCATGCACATTTTCTCCCCCTTCTCACATCCAGATGTTTTTCCCTCTCTATCTCCAGCTGTGCGAATAAATGACTTTTCTGTTTGTTTTGAGGAAGTTCAGTAAATCTTGAACACATTTTCCAGAAAACCAAAACTGCATGAATGATCATTTGGGGTGAATGTTTCATGTAACACAAACTTTAAAACGGATGAGTTTAAAATTTGTTACAAAGTAAGAGTTGAATTGAACTGGTAAATCAAATGGAGTGATAAAAAAAAACACCAGAACATTTCAGATTTTGAGGGTGGATGTGAGGATACAGGAAGTGAGATTTCTAGATGAACTAATTCAGACAGATCCCACTACACCTTTGAAGCATATCTGTGTTGATCAAAACTAATGTTCTAGGAGCAAAACCTTTTTGGCTAAATTTTTTTTGTGACCCTAATTTCCATTACTTCTCCTTTACAGTCCCCATTTTATCCGCCCAGTATGGTTAGCTGCAGGGAGCATGGAGACATGGTGCAATTTTTAGCTTGTTTTTACACAAGCCTTCTTTTTCCCAAGCTGGGAGCATCAGCTGCATTTTCTTGAGTATCCCAGTCCTTGACTTCCTGGAATAGCAATTAAAACATATCCCTGTTGGCTTGAAAATGTAATCTTGGGTTACAAAGCATGGAAGCTTCCTGCTATCAACAGCAATTTCTTGAAGAGGAGGCAAAACGCATTTCTTGCCAATGTTCTCTGGCACTTGAATCCACAGAGGCAAATCGCTGGCCTCAGATGAGAGCTGCAAAGTGAGAAACAGCTGCTCCAAGCAGGCAGACTGCCCTCAGACACACACTGTGACTTCTGCATATTTGAGTGGGAGATACATCTGTGTACCTGGAGGAAAAATGTGGCCAAGCATAGGCCTGAATGCCGTGCTTTTTCTGCCCATTGTGCCCAAATCACAATTAGCAAGAAGATTTTAAGGGAGAGGAGGGGAAAGAAGAGGAAACTACCAATGGGAGGATATATTCCTAGCTCATAAATCCCAATTCATTGAAACACAGATTAGACTCCTGCTTTCTTTTTAGCCAGCCTCTGCCTGGAGTTCACTTTATCCTGAATTTGCTGAACTGTTCAGCTGACTTCTACCCTGAAGTAATGAATTGGCAGGCCTATTTCTAACAGTGATTAATGAAGCTTTTCAGAGGCAACCCATTATTTGATCCAAAGTTAAAACAGTGGTTCATCATTAATCACTATAAGACATAGGCTCATAGATTCATAATTCTCAGAAAGCCCATTTCATTAAGCATTCCTCTCTTTTGTTAACCCAGGGCTCCCCAATCTCGCCGCCCCTCACAGACACCTTCCTGGTGCTCCATTTCCGGGTTGGTTTGAATAAATCACACACACCTGGGGATATTTTTCAGACCCCACAGCATTCCAAAACTATACCAGCTTCCTTTAGATTTCAAAAATTCCTATTCCCATAGAAAAATGTCTTCAATTATCAAATATGAGCCAACATTGGCACCCAGTGGCTGAACAGATTAATCACAGATACATATTCCCTGGAGCCCACCTTTTCTATTCTTCAAAGACAGTTTTTCCTCTGAGGTACATATGGTGCTCTTATGCAACTATTCAGCTCTTGGCCATCTTGTTATGGTAAGAAAAGAGAAGGAAAACCCATGTTATGGCTCTTTCTCCCCTCTGCCAGGACCCATTGAAGTCGTTCCATGGAAGTCACCAGCTGGGACAAACATCACCAATGTGCGTGTGATGTGTAGCCCTGTGCTGACACCCAGGAGGCCGCAGCACACATATGATGTTGTATTCATTCGTTCCAACATGTTCAACACCCTGCAGACATAGCAGCTCTGCACCTGCGGGTATTGCCTGCTAGAACAGCTATACTTGTGTTCACAGATCATGCCCACACTCCAAGAAACTCATGATGTTATGACGAGTGTCCTTAGGATAAGTCATATAAAGTTTTTTATCTCTGAATTATCTTCTTGAACTCAATCATTACTTGCTCTGACAGAAGCAATGACAGAAAAACTGGGTGTTGTCTAGGATGTAAAGAAGGGGAAATCCCAAGCCATCACCATTACAAATGGTGCCAGGGAGGTGCCAACTCCGTGTTTGATAGCCATTCCTCAGGAGCACTTCTTCATAGATCTAAACATAATAAATATCTAATTCTTGTCTCTAACTCCCTGTAAGCAGCAGGAATGTCAGAAAATTGGGATTCCATATTGCCAAACATGTCTCAAAAACAGAATGTAACAGGAACTTCCCAGTAATTCTGAAAAAAAAAAAAAAAAAATTATCTCTAAGAAAGCTGAAATGTTTCATATGTTTCATTAGCAAACAGAAAATCACAGAATTCACATATAAATGTTATGGTGTGATATGAAAATGCTTTAATGGATATAGTGTATATAGCCTATATTCAATAATTCAGTAGAATAATACAGGAGGGTAATTTGTATGTGAGTGTAACATGAAATGAAAAGATAAAGTTCAAATAAAAATTTTTGTCTTTTAAAAATGAACATGTCTTGATCCCACAAGAGGATCAGATGTGAAATTCTGCTTTAGTCGTTTTACCAGAACCAAGTTCTCCAGTCATTAAACTGAAATATTTCTTTAGCTTTAACCATAATGTCTCTTATCAGATGTAAGAATTAAGGCATGCAGGAAAAAAATCATCTCTTTGAATCATAGAATCATAGAATGGCTTGGGTTGGAAGGGACCTCAGAGATCATCTAGTTCCAACCCCCCTGCCGTGGACAGGGCTGCCAGCCACTAGCTCACTAGATCAAACTGCCCAGGAACCCATCCAGCCTGGCCTTGAACACAGCCAGGGATGGGGCAGCCACAACTTCTCTGGGCAGCCTGTGCCAGCACCTCACCACTGTCTCAGTGAAGAATTTCTTCCTGATGTCTAACCTGAACCTCCCCTCTTCCAGTTTTAGCCCATTCCCCCTTGTCCTACCATTATCCACCTGTGTAAAAAGTCGGTCCCCCTCCTGCCTGTAAGCTCCTTTCAAGTATTAGAAGGCTGCAATGAGGTCTCCCCAGAGCCTTCTCTTTTCCAAGCTGAACAATCCCAACTCCCTCAACCTTTCCTCATAGGAGAGG
>VXAV01000202.1:51000-93554 GCA_013399715.1 Alectura lathami | reverse complement strand
CTTGCTGAGGGTGCACTCAATCCCAGAGTCTAAGTCATCAATAAAGATGTTGAAGAGCACTAGTCCCAAGACGGACCCCTGGGGGACACCGCTCATGACCAGCCTCCACCTGGACGTAGAGCCATTGACTACAACCCTTTGGCTGTGACCAGCCAGCCAGTTCTTTATCCAGTGGAGAGTCCACCCATCAAATCCATATCTCTCCAGTTTAGAGATAAGGATATGGTGCGGGACCGTGTCAAAGGCCTTGCACAAGTCCAGGTAGACGACATCCGTCGCCCTTCCTTGGTCCACCGATGCCGTCACTCCATCATAGAAGGCCACCAGATTGGTCAGGCACCACCTGCCCTTGGTGAAGCCGTGCTGGCTGTCTGGGAGCCCCTCCTTATCTCGCATGTGCCTTAGCATCTCCTCCAGGAGGATCCACTCCATGATCTTCCCAGGCATAGACGTGAGGCTCACCGGCCTGTAGTTCCCCTGTAGTTCTGTTTTTGTTCAAAACAGAAAACCATTTGAAGAATCATGAACTGCTCTGCCTGCAGGACAGTGCCCTTTACAGAACTATTGACCACGTCCATACAACTGTAGTGTTATTGCATGAGAAGAAGTATTCAGATTTTCAAACAGTGTCCTACAGTCCATTTGAGAATCCATCTTTTATTTTCATTCCAACCCCGTTCCATTTACCTCAAACCCATTAAGCAATATTACAGGTACAGAAGAGAGCAAGATGCTAGTGCCTTCCACTGGAAATGCAGATGCTGCCTGGGATTGAAATCCCTACTTACACACAGATGTTCATTGGCTCACAAAATTGAATACAGCCATATATGAAAAGGAAAAAAATACATTTCAGTGATAACGTTCAAAACAAGATAGTGATGAAAAATCCCTGAGACACAGGTACATAATTTCAAAGTGTCACAAATAGAAGTAAAGTTCTGCATGAAGAAAAGCCATGCTGGTAAATTTTTCATTCAGAGAAAGTTGCTTCCCAGTGAGCACTTTCCATAATGCAACTGAGTCAGTAAGCCAAGATGTGTAACAGCATGAGCAATGAAAGACAGTTCCTAAACATACAGTGGGCACATTGAAGAGGGCTGCTGTGATCACGATGGGTTACAGAAAGAAACCAGCTAGCATAAGAGAAACCAGTATCTGTTCTCCCTGTCCATGATCTTGCAGCCTTATTGGAGAGCTTTCCTGCTGTTTGTAAGAGTCTGACCTCAGAGAACAGTGGCCCAGTGGCCCACCAAACCAAGAGTCCTCTCACCAGTTAAGCTCTGAGTAGTAGATTTGGGAGAGCCCTGCAGGAATCCCAGGAGTGCACTGGTCAAGGCCACTCAGCGGGGTGATGTTTTCTGTGAACAACATCCTGCCTGCATGGATGTCCCATCCGGGAGAGATACGTGTGATGCCAAACATTTGGGTACAAGCGATGATGGGCTGCTGTCAGAATTCAGACAGGAGGCACTATGTGTTTATAAGCCTGTCTATAAGGAAACATTTATGCTCTTCAGAAGTGCCCCAAAACACCAAAGCCTGCCTTCAAACCCCCAAAAGGGCTTATTGTGTACATAGGCTCCCCTCACCCCAGCCTTCTCCTAGGTGTGTTGCATCTAGGGTGCAGTTACGCATGCCTCTGTGCCCGTTCAGCTTGGCTCAGCACTTCAGTAACACAACGGCACTGCCAGCTGTGGTGCTCCCCACGCAATATTGGCAGCCGCTCGCTGGGAAATCAGCCAGCACTCCCAAAATGCAAAAAGTTCCCAAACTCGCCCTGTTTTATTGCTGGTGGTTTGGCACAGCGCCTCCCGGCTGACACGTTAGCCACAGCTAGAGGACACGGAGCTGTGGCTCAGTGTTGCCCAAGTATGTGCTCTGAAGAGGTTCTTCTCATTATGCTCCAAGCCCTTGCTGAAGTCAGGGGGAAGATTTCTCTCCCCTCCCCCCTATCCCTTTATTTTCACAGGCCTTGCTCATGAACTGGTCGGGAATGCTCAGTGGGAATATGTGCTCTGTAAACAGTTTCTTCTTCTGCCTGCCTCCACTGTGCAGCCAGGAATGTGGGATTTATGCAGTCAGAAAAAGTCTGTTCAAAAGAGGCCTGTCTCTTTAGCACCAGCAGCTAAGATATTCAGCTGGGCTGAAGCAGATTTCTCTGTCCCCTTGGCATTTATGCAATCTACACCAGATAATGAAGGAAAATGCAGCCCAGGGTCTCTGCACTCACCAGCAGAGCTCACCCTGCGCACCGCAGCGCTCCTTGGCCACGCCACGCAACATGTGGCCCTGCTGCAGGACCCCATACACCCAGAAAGAAGTTGAGAAACCTTCACAGGTTATAAAGTGTCAGCACTCAGATCCTTCATCACTACACTTCCAGTTCTGCGCCGTGGGGTTACACAGTCCTCATCGGGGCCGTCCTGCTTCGCCAATGAGACAGCCTCTTGGAAGGCACTAGGGAGCCGGGCTGCGAAGAGAAATTCATACTCTTTGTTTTAACATGCTCTGACGGAGGCAGAGGGAGCAGCTTTCCGTCTCGGTGCAGGTCTCTTTCCTTTAGGTGGCAGTATGAGTTTACAGCTCCCCACAGCACCGGCTGCGCTCCCAGACCTGCTGGGGAGCATCCTCTGTCTGTGCTCAACCATCGCCGGGTTAATTTTCCAGAAAATCCTGCACAAGCAATTAAAATGTTAATGTTGTGAGGGAAATGCCTCTGTTGAAGTAAACTCATTCGAGAGTCAGTTGTGCTCGGTGGAAGGGGAACAGTCTATTGATTTTGAACAAGGTCATATCTCATCAGGCTTGCCACCTGGATTATTTTTGTTTGCGCTGATCAGCGACCGAGTCCTTGATTTCACAGCAAGTTTGAAATCACCTTAATGAAGCAGAAATTTGAGGGGGGGGGGCACCTTAGCAAGACTTTTTTATTACAGAAATTTGCTTCCTCACCTGTTTATCTCTGACCACCTGCTCACTTTCGTGATTGCTAACCTTGTTTCACTAAAGCAGTAGTAACTGATGCAAAACTCTGGGATCCACCATCTAAATTCATACTCTGTGCCATGACTTGTACCCCAGGCAGTCAGCAATGCCTTCTCTCAGGAGAATGCAAATGTCTCAAAGTGGAATTCTGTTAAAAGCCAACAAATTCATCCATTTATAGAGCCTTCAAATGACATTTGTGTGGCCATCCGGTAGTTGTGCATTGTGCTTTATTGGTGAAGACAGAAGGAAGGACAATAATAGAAGGAAAGTTTTCCACCTTGTTATGGCAGCCCCTGCTGATGGAGGCGAGGTCTGCCTTGCATGCAGAATAACTAACCCCATTAAGACAAGGTATGTTCAGCAAAAGTGTGCTGGTATTTCATTATAAGCAAAAGACACCTGGGACAGAGAAGCAGAAGAACTTAAAGCCTGATTTCATTTGCAGATTCCTGGTGGTCTCTGCTCAGAGCTTGCAGTCTCTCCTCTCCAGGCCAAAGGTCTTACAGCACTTTCTTTTCATGATTGTGGTCACACTGGAAAATAGAAAAAGAATAAAAAGAAAAGGTGTATGTGCTTTTTCATCATTCTCAAACAGATTATGCTATTTCTAGTGATATACGATTCTCCAACCCAAATGCTAGGGTATTTGCATGCTTAATTCTCAAATCTAATTGCCATAATTCCACATGCTCATTAGGCAATTTTGTGTGCAAATGCTGAGTTAGGCACATAACTAGGCATAGTGTTTGCAGTGTGATCTGGTTCAGCGTTCATGGAAAATTTGTGAACAAATTAGACGTGCAATTGAGAGCACATCTTATGTGCTCAATGTCTGATCCTATGTTAAGAAGCTGGGCAGGGCCTGGCCCCATGCAGACTGCACTTTAAATGAATGAGGAGAAACTGCTGGCCTTGTGAGTCCCATTGCAAGATCAAGCCCTCCAGCCAGAGCAAATCAGACCTCAGCTGTCCATCATGTTATCCAGAGATTCACACCCTCCTTTAGGGCTGAGCTGGAATACTGAGAAGCAAAACAAATTTAACATTCATCTGGAAAGAAACCAACCACCACCAACAATCATGAAGCTCTAATTTTATAATCTGATTGCTGAGGACATGTAGATACAGAGCCTCCCTGTCAGAAGGGAGACAAAGCCAGCCTGTCTCTTCCTATGTTCCCACAGAAGACACAGCAGTGAGTAACCCAAGTAGCTCAGTGTTAGCAATAAAGGACACTAGCACAGCTTTAAACCAGCACAGCTGACTTGTGTTAGAGCCTGGCTGTGGGAGCATGGCTACAAGAAAGCCCAACGTTTACAGCCTAATGCCTGTAATTTCTCTCTTTTACTGAAGATATATGTTCTTTTAATAAAAAGTACAGAGGAAAATACCCCAAAAGTAAAAATTCAAGGCACAGAAAGATTGAGTTATGGTTTGTTTAATCCTTCAATTTTACCCTTCCCGAGCCAGTTTGCAAACTCTCTGGCTCTGGATTTATGACAAGCAAGACTAAAGGGACTGTCTATAGATTAACATTGACATTTCCTTTGTGCATTAATCCTTTGAATCTCATTTACCATACATTTCTGCTGAATGACATAAAAATGATGATTTTTTTTATTACTGAACAGATTAAAATGAGGTACATTTTCACTACCATTCAGAAAAAAAAAACAAATGGGAGTCAGAACTGTCTTTTTACCAAACTGTGCTTTTACAAGCGAAAATGTGTTTTCCCAGTGATGGGCAGCCTTTTGGAGGATAATGAGGTGGAGCTTCATCCTGCAAACTCCCACGAACCCAAAGTAGGTAACTGGGGATGCTACTCCAGCTCTGACAACATTGCAGTAGTGATGTTCTTCTCCTTAGGGTGTAGCTCCATAATGCAGAGGCTTTGGTGAAAATAACACCTTAAGGATTTGGACCCGCAGCACTCCTGCCCACCTCATCTGATGATCTTCTCCACAACAAAAAAAAAAAAAAAAAGAGAGAGATTTTTAACCCAGGAGAGTCCAGTGAGGAAAGGTCATGTCAAAGACCTGCAATGTAGAGATGAAAACAAAACCAGAGAAAATGAAGCAAGGAGGGCTGCTTAAGTCCTCTTTCCATCAAATGCAGTATTTCTGTCCATGAAAACATCAGTAGTTTAGTTTCTAAGATTGTAACACCTTGTCAATAAAGAGCGGAGAGGGGAGGGGAGGGAGGGGAGGGGAGGGACTGCAGCCACCATATGAGCCATTGGGGTAGTGCCCTCTTCACCCAGAACCAAGCAAACCCTTCTGGTGCTTCCAGTGGCATTTTGTTCTGCAGCATGTTTAACTGGGTGCAGTTATTGTGATGTAAATGGAACTGACTAGGAATCTTCCTGTGTTCAAAGGTTTAAAGAAAGCATGAGAAAATATGTACAGAAATTGTAGCTGGCTGCGGAAGGAAGGAGGGAGGAACAAAAAGAAGGATGGAACAAAACATATCTATATAATAGTACATATGCCTATAGTGATAGCAAACACTGACATTGAGATTCCATGGTTTATTAATATAAAAATCTCAATTTATATCAAGCCTGAACCACACAGAAGACATACAAGTTGATATCATCAAGTAAAATAATAATAAAAAAAAAAAATTAAAAAAAACCAGGAGATAAAAACACTGGAGTAAAAATTCAGGGGCTAAATACCCCATCCTGCTTTACAGCACACGCTGCAGAGCAAGACTAGGAAATATTCCTTAGGCTATAAAATTACACAAAGGACTAGAGTGTCCCATTTTTCTTTTTAATTTAGAGAAAATAGCCAGAGCCATCGAAGGGAGGGAATTGACCTCTTTGAGTCTCTCACTTTCTCAGAGATGTTTCTGGTCAATCAAGCCTGCATGTCGTTCCTGGAAGAATGACCACAGCCAAGAAGCTTTCTGGCCTCTACCCTGGAACCCATTGCTTATATTTCCATTACCCACTGTATGTCAGACCTGTCTGCAGCCTTTGTCAATGGCATAAGGTCAGAAGTCTACCAAACTTAAATATTGGCATATATTCTCCCATAAATTAGGCAAAGAAATTTCAGAATCCATATCCCTGATGGCAAATGTCATTTCCACCTTTCTGCTTCCTTTGAAGGGGTTACATGCAGTTTGGCCTGTGAGGCTTTACAATCCATCCATTTTAAAAACAATTAAAATAATATAACATTGATTTATTTTTAAGGATGGCAGTATGCAGAAGTGCTGAGTGTGAACAGACTGAAGAGTTGCTTCCCTATAACACAGTGTGTAATACCTAACAAAGGTGAGAGCCTCAGCACCACAGGACAGAGCCTCCTGGTCAAAGGCTTTCCCCACTTCTTTTTCCCTTCAGCAGACAGTGGATTTCTGCTTGGGAGCAAAAAAAACTGCAAAGCCAAGCGCTGTGCCCAGGATGCTCAGACAGGCAGTGAAGCCCAGGCTGAGCCACGAGGCATCCCCCGGCACCAACTGAGCTTTAGGTTGTAAATCATCCTGTTTCCAGGCTCAGCATGGATTCTTTTCCTTTGCTAAGGCTTTTCTCCTTCTCTCTCTAATTTTTCCACTCTTTTCTCCCTCTGGGGAAGACAAGCTCCCCTGCGACAGCAGAGAAGTCCAATAAGAAAAAAGCCTCCCTCCAAATCAGCTGGGATCCTCGGCGCACAGAGGGCTGTACTCAGCCTCAGCTATCAGAGCAATGAGGGTACTTCAGAGCCAAGGCTGTGCCTGGTGGGGGGAGGTAATTATAGGCGAGGAAATGTGAGGGGGCCATGCACAATGCAGGGCCTGATCTCAAGAAGTGCTGAACACTTGTGAGGAACCAAACACCTTCAGCGCTCAATGACAGGAGTTAAGAGCATCCAGCCCTTCATGAGAGTTGCTAAGCACCCCAGAGAATCAGACCTTCATGCTGCTGCTCGTCAGATTTCAGCAATGAGATTCAAGGTTCATGTTCGTTTTTTTACGTGCCATTGGAGCCTCAGATACTGCAAGACCCCTTTACAACCTAATTAAGATAAATCACGAAGAAATATACAAAGATACATAATTTACCCACTCCTCGACTGATATAAGTGTATCCCCACAGGGAACTACACCCATTTAACTAAAATCAAGTTAGAAATCAATTTAGTTACATTAGTGCATTTTCGGTATGGAATAACCCTTAATTTAAATGAGAATAAAGACCCACTATGGGCCAATTGATCCTGTTAGGTGAAGGGAAAGCTTTTTTTCTCAATATAGCTACAAACGAAATAAGATTCCCATATTATATAGGGGAAAATTTGGGATATGTGTATTTTTTCACACAACTCTGAACACATTCCTCTTATGAATTCAGGTATTCCCACAAAGATGTATCACAGTTATCATGACAGAAAATCCTAAAAGAGAGTGGAGTTTCCCCTTCAAGAGCCATGAGGGCTCACTTTCGGTGGCTGGATATGTGGGTCTCAGAAAGCTCTTTCAAATTTAACATACTGTTGCAGTAGACATGGGAGAAAGGAAAAGGGGGACATCCTCAGAAGCCGCCTGGACATGGGTCTGGGCACCCTGCTCTGGGTGACCCTGCTGGAGCAGGGGTTGAAGCAGATGGAGTCAGAGGTCTCCACCAATCTCAGCCATTCTGTGGTTCTGTGAAGTGCCTGCCCTCCAGGAGCATACAAGGGGGAAGCTACCTACACTGGGAGAGAAAAAAGTCAGGATAAGAAGTCCCATCTCAACCAGTTCCATGTGTTTGCCCTGAGCAAGGACAGAGACCTGAGGCTGGATTTGCGTGGGGAAGGGGAGGACTATAAACACATCTGTTGTCTGCATCTAGTGAGACCTGGTGGGGAGAAGGTGTCACACATAGAAAAGCTTGTGCAGCACATCATGTCCCAAGAGAGAGGACTGAAGTGTCCGTTCACCTTCTTTAGGTGGCTTATACTCTGCCAGGACACAGGTCTTTAGGAGGGGATTGGGTAGGGCATCTAGGGACACAGGCTGACCCCGAGGGCCGGGCATGGCTTGACTCATTTGCTGACCTGAGCACCCAAAAGAGCCCCTGCAGCTGTTATGCTCCATGATTCTTTCCATTTGACCTCAGTGTCTGGCCACATCTGTATGAGGAAGGTTGGGGCAATGGAGGGGGATCAGGAAGTGGGGCACTGGGTTCCGGTGAAGGTGGTCTGCTCATCCCAGTTACTTCATTTTCACAATTACCATTCTCAGGCCACTCAAGGTCGCTTGCTCCTCTTGCCCCCACTATGCAGCTCATGACCTTCAAGCAGTCCTAGGAGCAATGTAATAAAAGATTGAAGGAAGACTCTAGGTGGCACTTCAGACTACATAAATATGACCCTATCTATCCAGACATGCAGCTCTTAAACCGTAAGTTTAATCAGGTAATCCTTAAGCAATCAGCATGATCAGCAAAAGTGCGTTAGCACTGTGTAGCCTCTGAAGAAATTCCCAATATACGTCTCCTGTGCCCCCAGACCTATAGTTCAGTTCCACTTCACTGGCAGAAATCAAGAGAAATATCACTACAGAAAATGAAACCCCTCACTGGAATAAATCAGAAACAGACCCATGGACCAATTGGAGAAGTGAGAGTTTGGCATCTAAACAGAAGCAAGAAGCCTAAATATTTGTGGTGTGCCTACAATAATAGAGATGAGTGCTATAGCAAAAAAAAAAAAAAAAAAAAAAAAAAAAAAAAAAAAAAAAGATACTGAAAACTGCACCAATCCAATATGTAAAGAAGGATGTGTAGGGGTGAATGTCTTTGTTCCAAGTACTGCACTGCCTGTTCTACGTAGGTTTCTCACCGCAACAGAGCTAGGAATATTCACTTCTCTTCTCTCTAAGCCCCAATCTGGCAGTGCATCACCAATCAGTGGTTGACTTGGACATGTGCTCGCTTGACTATTTATTGAGAATTAAGCAACAGATCAGCAATGATGCACACTCCTACATGGTTTTTGGAGTCACAGCCCAAATGCAGATGCATTTCTTAGTGGACATCTGAAGGTGTGGTTCCACTCTACAATTATCTAATGGCAAAGCTGTCAAAGGAGGACCCTGCCTTTTCTCACCCCAACTATTTGTCACTCTCTCTCCTCCCTTCCATTTATCACTCCTCAGTGCTGATATCCTTTAAAATAAATTAGTGAAATGGACAGTACTAGCAGCAAAAGAAAAACACCACCGATCTGTTTAAACACCAGAAACAGCTGCCTTACTGTCACTGGGGGAGGGGACAGTCAGCTGCAGCAGGGAGATAGAGAATGCACTGGGTGGGACAAGAACCTCTTCAAACTTCTTTTTTCTTACAGAAATGCTAACGGCAACCAGCAGGCAACAGCCTATGCCATCCAAGTAGGTCAGAAAACTTGCCTGCTTCTTCCTAGCACCCCTGCATAACACTGGTCCATAAGTACATTTTATTTATTTATTTATTTATTTATTTATTTATTAATCTCAGAGGCTGTCTGTAAGAAGGCAGAGGATTCAATGCATTCAAAGGATTCAAGTCCCCAACGCATGGGGTCCTCCCTTCCAGGCCAGCACTTCTGCAACCCCTTAAATGCAATGTGGCCTTCACATTGCTGTCCTTCCTGTGCATCACGGGGGCCTCATGTAAGGCCACTGAGGAGGTTCTTACTCCATGGCCTTTTCCCCTCCTGGCTTAGCTAGAAAACAGCAAAGCTGTGCCAGCTGCTCTGGAGGTTTGTAGCACCTTCTCCCCCTGTGCTGAAATGGCCCGACTCCTTTCCCATCGGCTGATGAATAGGCAGCAGTCAGTTGGCAGCTGCAGGAGACTGAGGAGCCTTGTGAAGGCTGAAAAGTAACAACAATAAAGAAGATGAATCCTAGCCAGCTTGTTGAGGATTTATAAAATGAGGTCAAGTTTTGACAAACATTCTTTTATTTCACAGTGAAACTGGTGGACTCTGTTTAGAGTGGTTCCCATAACAAACTTCCCTCCAGACTCTGCTAGGGAAAGGCAGCTTCATCCACACAAGCTGGCACTGCCAGGCACAGGTTAGATATTCCCAGGTAGACAGAGGTTATAAATACAGAGGGTGGAGACAGAATGAAAGGGATGCCGTATTAGTTTTTTGTTGGGTTTTATCCCTCTGTCTTTCTGCTGCTTGCCGTGACTGCAGAAGTTTTCAATAGTCACAGAATTAGGCAAAGCGAGTTCACCCTTCAGCAAAGAGGACATCAATCAGACCTGCCCTCCCCACCTCAGCCTCTTTTGCAACAGCACTGGAACATTTCACCATTATTTTAGTCTTCATTACCCTCAGTTTATTACCCTCACAGTTCACCCCCTGTGTACCCTGGGCAAGTAGAGAAGGCAAGTTTCGCCCACTGAGCGAAGCCATGGACAGGCTTCATGGCAGCTTCAAAAGGCATTTGGGCTCTGAGTTCTCAGCAAGGGTCTGAAAGGCTGGTGCTGAGTAACGCTGTGTGTAGCCTAACTGAGGTCCTGAAGACTGTGTGCATAGAGCTGGTACCTTCTCCTAGAGGAGTCCTGGGACTGGTGTGTCTGTTGACCAGGTTTCTTCAAGCAATTGGAAGCCTGAGGGAATGTGATGTTCCTGGTGTTACTCTGCTCACTGAGGGAGCAGAACAGCTGGGGTACATGGGCAGTATGAGACAGACATGAGACACCATGTGTCAGACTGGATCTTGCTTAACCACACTGGGATGGTGCAACACCCACTAATAAATTTCCATTGTAGTCAGCCCCCTGATTCTGCCTTAGCTACAGCTCTTTGACTGAACCACTTATTCCTATGGTCTTTTCTTTGAGCATCAGCAGTAGACTCTTTTTTTTTTTTTTTAATGGTCTTTTATATATAAGGAAGATGTAAGCTAAAAATCAGGGTTTCATGTCCTCCAGGCCAGCTCTGGACACTTGTGTTGTAATAAGGAACGCAATAAATGTCAGTTTGTCTTAGAAGACACTCAGCAGTGGTTTAGGTTCACCATCCGCAAACAGTATTATCTTCAGTGCCATAATCAGCCTGGAGGAGGAATGGGTTCCTGAGACCTTTGGCATTTCGAGTGAAGTAAAGTTATACAATTAAACGTTGGTTAGGAAATATCCATAACTTACCAACAGAGGAGAGCAGTTAAGAGCATTACCAGCTGTCAGCACCTGGGAAACTAAATTGAATGGCCAGAGTACTGAGATATGAAAACTGAAGAGAAAAATCACATGTGCCTACTTTCTTTACTGCTGCAATGTCATAGGTCGTATGTTGTGCTAACCTATAAGAAATAATAGGAACTCAGAGATAAAATATAGGTCCAAACGTGAACCAGGGCACAGCATAAAAGAAGTTAAGCAAGGACAAAGAGATTACTAGTGCTCTGAAGTAGAAAATAACTGTCTAAGAGACTGCTCTCTCTGCTCCTAGCAGCTCCATAAGCTAAACCAGCTGTTGCAAATAATTCTGTTAGATTTTTAAAGACATCTGTTTCCTAGACTGTAAATAGAAATACAACTTCTTTAAACTAAAAATACTTTCTCATGTAAATTTGTTGTTAAAAAAATCAAACTGGCAATATATGCAATGACAGCCTTTCAGAGAACCAGTTTGTAATCCCCAGTGTGCGATGCTTGTGTTATATGCTGGAAACCTTGCTATTAATCTTACAAACTTATCACTCATAAAGGATTTGGGCAACATACTGCAAAGCAGAAAATGAAGAAATAGCAACTCAAATGGTTGGCTGATCTTCTTGTGAGAGGAACTATGGCCTAGGAGATCTCTTAGCCCAGGCTTATACAAGTGGGGAGAAGCAAGAGCAGCAGAGATGGGTGCTGCCTCTGTCTGAGGAGGAAGAGGTTGCTGAAGCACCACTTGGATGAGAGGCTGAGGATCTGCAAACACCTCCCACACCTCCATGAAATATCGCTTCTTGTGTTTCCTGTGTGCTGATTGCACGCTTCCTGTGGCACCACAGGGATGCCTCTGCCAAAGTGCTCGCTTCACATCGAGGAGGAGCATGCATCAGTGGCTCAGCTTCCATGGTTCCCCCCATGCCTCCATCCATGTGCCACGTTGAGGGGGAGGCACTGGCGATGGGCTGTGAGGAAGCCTTCAAGGCTTGCAAAAGGCACCCTGGAGTCCCCGTCTCTGTGCATTGGCCAAGGATTTGCTGTAGGTGGGGAAATGCAGGCAACGAGAGCAATTCCTCTCCAGCCTGCTGTAGTTTTGACGTACTATGGCATGGTGTAGCATTTGTAAAACAGCACTGTGGCAAATAAGAATCTCTGTGTAACAATCTCAGTTCTACAAACACACAAATGACAGGACGGTGGTGATGCCGAGCATTGCACAGTGATCCTTTCTGTTGGAGCTGCATACTGGCATCTTCCATAAAGCATCAGGGAGGAAAGGGAGGGTAGTACAGGAAATACATCACTGCCATAAAAGGAAGGAAATGGAAGAGAAGCCCAGACCCAAACCTGGGTTCTCTGGGATTCTTGACCTCTGTCCAGCGTGGATTTTATAAACAAGTGTCGGGGTGGAGCAGTGGTGACTGCTGTGGTGACTCACTCATTGCCTGGTGGAGAGCAGCCACACAGATGTCTGGCACACCACCGGGCTGTGCACATGGTCCCAAGAGCTCACCTGGTCACGTAAGCAGCTGGCACATTTCCTGCTGCGGAACATCAAACATTAACAAAAAGTGCAAATAACTTACTGCAGATACCTGAGCACTATCCCAGGTAAAAACAATCACTGGATGGTAGGAACGGAATAAGAGTCATCTTGACATGACTTCTAATCCTGAAAATCACATGGCGCTATGTAGATGCCCAGGAAATGAAAGTCCAGATGGAAAGTGATTAGGAATTTCTCCTTGGGTTGGTTAAATTCACAGCAGACCTTATTATTCTGTGCTCATGCATAAGGGGAGAGAACTCCAAGACAGGGCAACATTCAGGCTTTCTTCTTCCCTCTGCCTATACTGCAGTTGCCTATACATAATTCTGGTCATGTGCTGTGTTCTCACAGTTCCCACACAATCACACCGTTGTGCTTCCTACTCAGGGACGAGGAAGCTGTTTATCACAGCATTCCATTTGTCACATTAATTTGAGATGATGATAATGCCCAGTTGCAAATAGCATAGTTTACACCAGCAAATATTGCAGCAGTTCTTCCCCATATGGGGATATGAAGGCTCAGAGGGGTGAAAAGACTTTCCTTTGACCACCTAGTGAGTCACTGATCTCCCATGCCCCAGTGGAAAATTGAACATCACTGCTATCCTTCTGTAGTCCATGCACAAGAATTACAGCCAAAAAAAAAGTGAGCCTAAAATGATTCTTCCCTTGGGTTGGGGGAGAGAGTAGGGGGGACAGTTTATGTCTTGGTACCACAGTCGATCACTCAAAAGCCTCTGTGGTCTTAGTATCTGGCTGATCAAATCTCTATCTAACCCATCTGTAGAACTCCAAAGATTTTGGTGTCAGATGGAGAAGCCCATTCCCCAAAGCAGGCACTTACACCCTGACCCATGCAGCTTGCCTTCATGTGCCTCACAGGGAACAGCTGTACCCATGACTGCATCTGTGCATACTGCTGTGGGAGATCTCCAATTTTCGGTTGTGATGGGCCTCAGGCTTTGTGCACATCTTTTCTTTCTTCTCATTTCCTCTGTTCACTGCTACTAGCCACAGGCAATCGTATAGAGATGCATCCTGACATTGAGTGTTATAGGGACTGATACCAGAGGCAGAGTTCCTTCAGAGTTCAAGGCTTGCCGTGTATTTTGTTTGCTTCTTGAACCTTCTCAAAGCCACAGTTGGGAATTTTAATAGCTTTCCCAGCTGCTGGTTTATGGCTGGGGAAGATCCAATGTGACCAAAGGCTTGGTATGACTGAGTTTTCACCCCCAGGTAAAATGAAAAAGAAAACCTCCCTGTAAGTAAACAGGGATTTTGGACTTGACACTATACAGCTGCTGAGAGGAGCTGTTGTTTAATTCTGGCTGCACCCAGTAGCTCAGCGGGCCGTCCATCTAAGTCATACCAGAACAGCTAGTGGGGCTACAGTGGAAATCCCTTCCGATTTTGCTCCAGACATGTGGGAAGACAACGCATCCTCACTTCTCCGTCGCATTGTTTCCAACTCCCCATGTCACACATCTGCTGGCCAAACCAGACAGGTGTGTTGAAGCTGCATGTCACAGCTCCTGCATTCGCACTGATGTCAACAGGCTCTGAGCCTCACAGGTCTGACGCTGCAGTCAGCTGTAATATTGTTTTTATTGTGGATAGGACTGTTATTAGTATTTAAGTATGGATTTATTTCCTTGGCTCTTCACAGCAAACAAATGAGATTGTGATCTATGACCGTTTCCATTTTGGTGTCTCTGCATCTATTCCAGAGAATGCCATCATCCACACCTCTGATCCCTCTGAGTCCTGTTAGTGCATCTTGTTGGCAGCAGAAGCATTCTTCCACTGCAGGTTTGATCCAAAACAGCATACTCCACCATCTGTAGCTACCTGCTGCTGTCCAAGATGTAGCGAGGTCGTTTCTTCCTTTATCCAATAGCATTCACCAATATTTATCTTTGGCACCAAGTGCTAAGGCTATTTTTACTTCTGCCAAGTCAGGTAACATGTCTTTCATTACAGGCACTTGGTAATGAGCTGGTTGTTGTACTTTGATGAGGTTGCTCAGGCTTATGTGAATAAAGCTTGCTCCCAGGCCAGGTACCTGCCTGGGGATGCTGTGACCGCAGCTCTGGTACCACCTCTTCGCATTCACTTTGTTGGCTCTTCCTTCCCCTTCACTCTTGGTGCAGTTGTTATGCAGTGATGCAGGTGCCATCCTGGCAGAATCACTATCTCTATTTCAAGGTGAAATATGCCTGGAAGACATCCCAGTCCTTTGAAAACATCTTGATAAACTTTCAGTAGTCTCAGTAGTATTAGCTACAGAAGCAACAGTGGGCAATGTCTGCTCTGACTCTTCATGTGCCAGTTTTTCTGCTTTGCTCGTGTGGTTCTTACCACAACTATTGCATCTGACTTCCAATGCAGGAATGCAGGTTATTTCCCAGTAATGAATTTTTCTACCTGGTGTCTTCCTCTGGAGGTGTTATGCCTTNTCTCTTCACCCCAAATCATAGGCTGAAGCATAGAGAGACTCCATCTACTCTCTGCTTGGATGTGGATTGCTTTGCACTTGCTTTCTACATAGCCAGATCTCGTCTAACATCATGATGGGCTGGCTCTTCAGAAGCTCTCACGGAAGTTATTGCATCTGACAAATTCCCTCTGTTTTCCTATCTCTAGAATGGGAAGAACTGATAACTTTCCTTATAGAAAAAGAAACATATTTTGTGCATGTCAGGGAATTTGCAGACTCATCAGTGGGAAGGGACCAATAGAACAGACCGTAATGATGAAAGAGCTAAACTAAATGCCTCTTCCATCAAATGTTACATGAGCAGCCAAGGCTGGAGGTTGGCAGAAATCCAGGAAAATAATCCCCTCCCCATAAAAAGTACAGAGCATTCAAACCATTTGCATTTTATCAGTAAGAAGGACAATTAAGCCATAGGGAAACAGGGCCAGTTCCTGTACTGCAAGCCTTGCCTCCTCTCTTTCCTAATGAGCACCTAATAACCCAGTGAAACCTTTTTCCCACAGCTTGGTTGTTATCTAGAACTTCTTTATATTACATGGAGGCTGCCCTCCAGGCTCTACTGTAGTTTACTGCATGTGGTTAGGGAGGCATGCTAAGAGTGTGAGTCTCTTCATGTATGATGCAAACAAAGTAGACATTGAGCTGAAGGACACGGACTGGACTCCATCTGGGGAGACCGGCAAATGCTTCCCCTTACTTGAAGGTCACCCAGTCTTTCTGTGGACCTACTCAACAGTACTTCCCAGTTGTGTTTAAGCTCATTTTTTTGAAATAAGACATAGGATTTTAAAAGCTAACTATACAGGGGAGAACATAAGCCTAAATGTATTTAGCACTCTCAACAGATTTCATTGTACTATGACAACTTCTTTCTTTGCAAAGAGGTACTTGTTTCTAGCAAACACTCTTCAAAAATTTATCTTGCGTACAGCAGTCAAACTTGTTCCTCTCTGCCTCATGCCTCTACATGAGGAGTTACTGCACCACAGGGAACCCTGCTACATTCAGAGATCCACCAGATCTTGGCTTTAGCACGCTCACAAGATGTGGCTCCGTGTGTGTTTCACCAGCTTTGCTACACATAGGAGATCCAGATCCACGGAGAACAAATCATGGATCAAAGCCATTCTCCAGGGTGCTGTACAAACACAGAATAGGAAGATTACCTCGAATCTAAATATCTGGGAAGTGTGTATCAAGAAAGCCAAAGAGGATTCAATAATATTAATATTCCTTAGACCTTTTCATAAAGTTTTTCAGAAGTTAAGGCTTTTCGCCAGACTTGAATCAAAAGGGGTATCAAGTGAAGACAAACCAAAACAACAGGTAGAGAAGGTATGAGGAATGTGTATTTTACCTTTCAGAGAGGAGATCCTTGTTCTTACCACAGAACAAGACCAAACTGGTTTAATCACGGAGTGTAAACACAGGGCTGAAAAGCAGATCTTGTATGCCTAGAAAGAGGATAATAGACTAAGTACACCCAATTACAGTATTTGTAATAATGTAGTTTATTTTAGATGATAAAAGCCAAGCAGTGGCCTAGGGCATGGTTCCTCTGGAACTGATTCCATGCTCATCCTTGAGTTCAAACCTACAGGTGAAACCTTTTCTTCTACGTAGTGAATGAAGTTCAGGCTCACAGGCTGACCACTATTGCATTTTCTTACCATTTTCAGATGCTCAATATTGACATTACTTTCTTTCTATAGTATTTGCTTCTTTCATTCAATAAATGGTTGGCTTCAGCTGTTAAATTCATTAATAAAAAATTTCAGTTCATTCCTTTTAAAGACAGTTCCTTATAATACCTGGGATTTATTTTTTGGAACTGGTTCCTTGAACTCTGACCCGTATCTGGGATCAACACAAGCAACCAGGGCTGCTTCCAGAAGAATATATTTGCAGCATTTCAAGAGCAGGGCAGAGCAGAAGGGCAAATATGAAGCATAGACATCTGCAATGACACACACATGCAAGAGAACCAAGATTATAGGAACACCTACGGTAATATTTCTTATTATAAGTGTTTTAAAAATGAAGTTCTCAATACATTGCATCTCTTCCACTCTCAGTAAGGGTTACTATGATAGCTGCTTACTTTAGAAGCTTTACATGTGACAGCACATTTCCAGGACAAAGCCTTTGGCCCCAGAGGTCCAGGAATCCACACAAGTTCATTGTCACAAGCGACTCAGCAGGACTACTCACATGTAGGAGATTATACTTGGCTATTTGTTTATGTGGGGTTTTTTTCAGGTTTCAATAATGTTGTTTAGGACAACTACACTTACAACTCTGACGTCTCGATGACCGGAAACTACTTCCTTCTGAAGAAAGGTGGACCGATGGACATTCTGCCACCCATTTTCTTGGGAGAGTAGTATCTAAGCTTCCTTAAATATAAGTATTCCCTACATTAACTTTATAGAAAAGATCATGTTCTTTGTAAGTGGTATAGGCAATGTATAAAGAAAATATAGGTAGAGAAAGAGAAGAAAATAGCGTGCTTCCACCACTGCTGTCAGGGGAAATTTTTGCCTTTACCCCTTGTCCAGTTTTGGATTTAGCTTCTAATCCCTTTAACAGGCTTTCTCAAATCCTGAGTAGTTTAAATTATCATTTAATATCTTCTTTGCCAGGATGATTTTCTGTCTCTGCCTGTGTCTCTGTATGTACATTATATTATGTATGCACATACACATAATATTATTATTCCCTTAGTAGCAATTAAGCAGCATAATCCACCACAAAGATATTTATATCAATTTAAACTACCTTGAACCAAAGAGTTTAGAGGATTAGAAATGAGATTTAAGCAGTTGCTGGGGGGATAAATTTTACCATTCTTGTGCACTGAAGCCCCATTTGACTTCAAGGCCAGAGACCAGAGGGTTTGGAAGTGACTGAAGCAATGAAGGAAATGAATCAAAAGTTGAGCCAGGTTTAAAGCCCAGAATAGTTTGTTTGTTGCTATCTCTTAACTTCCATGTTTAGAGGACAGTGGAGAAACTGGCTGCTTGGACAGGTTTGCCCAGCTTTCCTGCACACTCTGTGCACTGTGAGGATAGCCACCAGCTGGCATGCAGTCCTACGTGGTCTCTAGCCCCTGTGTGCAGGCAGAGTCCAGCCTTCTGTCTTAAGCCAAGATTCTGCTGTCTCCAGTGACATGGCCATGTGCTGGGGCAGGGGGCATAAACTGGCACTGGAAGTTCAAACCTCCCTAGGTTTACCAAAGGAAATGGGAAGAGCGTCCAAAGATAATATGTCTATGCTGAAGAAGCAGAGTACTGTTGCTCAATATTTCTGACGCCAGCATCGCAAACCAACACACCAGTATTGCTTCACGTTTAGGGGCACACCCTCCCATATATTTATATCAACACATTTATTCTTTTCACTCTTAGACTACTCAGCTGAAAACACATTTGTCTGGGAGTGAAATAAAACTCACCCAACATATTTATCTCTTTCACAATCCCTGGTGCCCTTTCCTCTAGTCTATCTCGTCAATGTAGCAAGAGTAAACTCTCTCTGAAATTGCCTTTTGCTGCATGTAACACCTGGGATAGTTCCTGTTTCTTTCATTCTCTCTGCCAGTCAAAAGCTAACATTAACAAGTAAAATATAAAGAAAATACAATGTTGCCACCAGATGAGCTAAGTGCACCTTCTGCATAATTCCCCAATAAATTCCTTCTATTATTCTCAATCTTCTATTTTTTTTTCAAATTTATTTATTCGTGAGTAATATCTTGCATACAAAAATGCATCAAACTCCCTGTTACACCTGAAGTGTAATCTTGTGTTATCCACTCCAGAAGAAAGCAGCAGAGAGTAGGAAATGGAGGTGTCTAGAGGGAGAGGACTTACTAAGCTGCCAGTCCCACAGGGGTGACTCTGCCCTGAATCCCAGGAGGAGCTGCCCACCAGCAGTGATGTCCTTGCTCCCTCCCCAGTGCAGAGCCCTGGCAAGCATGGGAAAAGTGAAAATGCATCTTCCACATGGTAATTTTTCTTACTTATATGTGTGAGCATAAGGCAACACCTTTCTAAGTACGTTTTCTTGTCTTCCTAAGAAATCTTTCCTAAAATATGTGTCTGTTACCTGAAAGAAGAGAGAAACAGTAAAATGGGTACAGAGGACATGAGGATGGCAACACCAAGCGTGAGGAAGCACTGCAGCACGCTTGCTTCTTCCTGGAGATCCACACTGGGTGATGGATGGCACACACTGTCTGCGGTTGCCAAAAGTTCAGAGGAAATGCTATTACTATTTCTCCTTTAGACCATGGCTGCTTTGCTCAATAACCTGACTTATCTGACTGTAAAAGCCCTAAGTTGTGTTTGTGGCACTTTTTGTCTTTTTCTTTAAAAAAAAAAAAAAAAAGATTTCAAAATACATTCGAAATACAAAAAGTATCTGCAGCAGTGCCATGGGGCAGTGATTTGTCATGTTCATGTGCTAGACCAAGAAACAGTTTTTGGTATGGAAGTGGATTTCATATTTAAAGTGCTGAAAATGCTATTGCATTTAATGGGGAGGGGGGACGGAAACTGCAAAAATGATGACAAATAACTGCCCATGGCCCATCTATAAATTTCACCTGCTGACATGGTTTAATGGGCAGACTCTAACACCACCCCAGGGAGGAAGAAGGAAACCAGTGCTGGGACAGGAAGGGGTTAGGCAAGATTTAAGTGAGTGTACAGGAAGCAATAAAGGTTGTGGAGATTTAGCTAGAGTCTGGTGAGCATTTGATTGAATCCCTGGTTAGGGAACAAACTTGACAACATTATCTGTTTTTGTTGTAGGAACAACTGTTCACTTGTCTAAATCCTGCCCTCAGCATTGATATATATCAACCTTCCATTTACTCTCACTTCCATCTGAATCACAATATGCATCCAGCACATCCCCCCTGCTCCTATGCAGATGGCGTGCAGAGAAGACTATGCACAGTTTGTTTTAAGGCTTCTTTTTTTTTTTCTTTTTAATTGAATTAGGCCTTATTTGCTCTTCCATTTCCTGCCTAGGGCTAGCTTAGCACAGGTGGTGTCTTCCAGGGCAGGGCGGGCAATTTGGGTGAAACCTCAAAGCTGCCCGAACACGCTGCTCTCACTGCCGCCAAACCGAGCCCAGGTTTTGCAAGTTCCAGTTTGGCAGCAGAAATACCAGCAGGGCCGTCCCTGAGCAGCGCCCCAGGAGCTCACCCAAGCCAGCGTCAGATGCCAGAGTCGATCAGATCAGAGGTCCAGCTAGCCTGAAAGCCTGCCTCTGCCTCTCGCCACGAACAAACGCAGAAGAGCCCCCCCCCGCAAAGAATAAATGTCCATCCAAAAACATGCCGGGCAGACAGATTTCCCTGCGAGCGGGGAGTGCTTGTTGTCTTAAGCCCTGAAGTACAGGTTTGGGTTATTAACATAATATTATATTAACATATGTATTAATAGATCAACTTATACCCTGGATAATTTAACTGAGGATGTAGCTGATATCGATCGCAATGTCCGACATTTGTTAATTCTGCTCTGCTGTTACCTCCGTATTTTCTCAAGACCACAGCAGAGACACTGTGTTAAAAAAGCATTTACTGTTTTAGATTTAAACCTGTTGCTTTTATTTCCGAGTGTCTGCACAGTATTTATTGCAAGAGAGGGTACACAGGAGTGACCACATGACCCCTCTGTGCCATCTATTATTTTATATACTGCACTGACATCTCTTGCTTGCCACCTTCCACTACCCAATCGTCCATATCTTCATCTCAAAGTGTTTCCATACCTCTTCATCACACGTTTTGTTACTCTTCTCTGGTCTTAAAAATATGTCAGCCATATAATCTTTTATGAGGTGAAACTACCCTTACCTAAAAACAGCATTCTTTCTGCGGACATGCCATTGATCTTTCCATAAAACGGCATTGTAATTCACTATCCTTTATGTCTCCCTTAATAGGGAGGCCAGCAGGATAACCTGATTCTGGGAACATATTCCCAGCAGCACACATCCAGCTGGAAAGAGGTTCAAGTTCTTTGAGTTTTGACCAAAACTTTTCATGAAACATCAGAGCCTGAAGTTACATTCACCAGCGGGGTCACCTTTGAAATACAGACAGGTAAGGATGCCCCATACCCTTTGTGTCCTGCTCAATATGAATGCATGCCTGCCCAAAATGAAGTGCTGAACACCACTGGTGGCTGAACGTTGTCTGCAGAGCCATGGAAGTGGCTGTGTAGCAGTCACAAGTAACAACGGTGGATCCAGGGGGCTGGGGCAAAGGTGCAGGTTATGAGCTTTTATGTATTATTAAGCAGTTAGCTGGGGCTGTCTCTAACCTCTCCAAGCACAGGGCCCTGGGCAAACTGTCCTTCCCTGTCCAGCTATGACTGACCCTCCTCTACATTGCCACAGTGCAAGTATTTTAACACCTTGGATATTCTCCTGCTCTTTGCATGGGCAACATTATTATATGTTTTTCTCCCTGCTTCCTGCAAACTTGCAAGACTTTGAGGTGTTGAAGGGAGACCTTATCCCACTTATATCATAGGCTGGGAGAGGAACTTGTACTCTCAGAATTGCCATAGGAGTAGGCTGGATGTATACAGGTCTTGCCAAAGATACTATGCTATCTCAGGATTCTGCTATCAATATCAAAAAAGGGAAGGGGCTTAGAAAAGAAGGCCAGAACCATGTGCAAAAGGAGAAGATATAGGAAAGAAAGGTTTAAGGATTTAGACATCATTGAACCCAGACAATTCAGCTAAGCAGATCCCACTGAGGTCATTTCTGACTCCCTTGAAAATGTGCTTGGATTTGGTTGCAATAAGACAGGCAAATTTCAAATGTCCTTTCCTATTTTTCTTCTGCTTATATTGACAAACCTAGTCTTAGGAGATATGTGTGCAAGTATGCCTGGCACAATTTTGATTGTGCTTTGAAAGTTTAGATGGTCTGAATATGCTATTTCTGTGCCCAACACTGAGACACGAGTGCTTTCTTCTTGTATAATTGACACCAATGTCCTTTGCGACTGGCAGTGAAAACAAAGGAAAGGGAGGATGAAAGGAAAGCTGAAGGAAGGAAAGAAGTGCCAGTCTGAAAGAAATCAGAACACCAGATATACACTGCTTGTATAGGATTTTCATCATTTATCAGATTACTCCATAAACAAGGGTACAATTTTATGCACAGGCCTTTCCCTCTGAAGGCTATGGTAAAGAGAAAAAAAAAAAAAAGATAGTCTTGTTGTTAAGGTAGTGACAGAATTCAGGAGATCTGGCTTCCATTCCTGGCTCTGACACAAACCTTGTGCAAATCACTTAATCTCTTTGTGCCTCTGTTTCCCATCTGTGAAAGAGAGATAACACATCCTTTTTCTCACCCCAGTCTGTCTTGTCTATTTAGATTATCTGCTTTCCTGGGCACAGAAAGCTTCTTACTGCATGGGCTCAGGTTTTCAGTTTGTTTGTCCTCAGCACTTTTTGCTGGATCTTTTAAGACCAGAGGGAACCACAATGATCTGCTGGTCATGACCTCTTATACAAGACAAGTCCTGAGAGTTCCCAGAATTAGTTCCTGTTTCAGCAGCTGCAATAGACAAAAGATTACATTTTAGAAGAATATGTATATAGAGAGAACATAAATATAAAAAATTCCCAAATCCAATGTGGCTTTTGGCAAACAACTGTTCTGTAACCTTCGCTATTAAAAGATTATGCTATATTCCTTGCTTGATATTTTCTAGGTTTTTTTCTACTACCCTAACAATGCCTCCACCACTGGTTGTTGTCCTTGCTGAACTCAAAAGCCCTCTCTGATTTATGTGTATGTATTTAAGGTGGGAATTCTTTTTCCTAACTTTAAGTATGCGTGTAGTCTAACCCAGCCATCTGTAACAGAATAGAAAGTGGAGCCTGAATACAAGTATTCATCCCAAATGCCTTGGATATCCATCTTGAGACAGGACAAAATGGCCCCAGTGGTGCCCATATTGACTATAAATGGATCCTGGATAAATTTATTATCTTTACCTGTACCTCTAGGATAATTAAGTAGCAGTCACACAATGTTCACTTTCACTCTTTACACAGCTTCTCTTCGTAGAATTTATATTCAAGATCCATTGCTCTTCACAGCGTGAGCGATTGTGATTGTAACTCAACATTGGCTGGGACTATTGCTCCTGTTAATGTGCATTCTGTCCTCCCATGCTCTATCATAAACATACACCAACGACTGCCGAGACCCAGTGCGATAAGAGGATTTGAAATCTGTTCAACAGAGGAAAGAATTCAGTCTTGAGTTTTTCTAACCTGGGCAAGTGAGTGCTCTAACCACAGAGTATTTGAATAAAAGACCTTTTCTTGTGGTCATGTGTTAAAACAAGGCTGCGTCTGCTTTTGCATTTTGTGCACAGGCTGATCCTTCGAGTGTGCCCTGAGCACACTCCTTGGTCCAAGCTCTATAAGGGGAGCAGGCAGATAAATGTATAGTTATGACATTGATACTGAACCGCTCAACCCTGTCAGGATTGAGGTGTCTTCTGGGAGTGCACAAAAGCAGAACCTCAGTTGCCTAGGAAACTTCTCCAGCTGAAAACCAAGGAGATTAGGCAGTTCTGGGCAGCCCCTGAGCTGAGCTGAGCTTTCAGGATTGCAGTTTTAGGTTCAGATGTCTAAGCTCCTCCCAACTTCTCTTTAATCACTATTTGCAGAGCTGGCCTCTTTCTGAATAATCAAAATGTCAAGCCTCACAAACATCTTACAGAAAGCTAAATCTATTGCATCAAAACTCTAAATTAAATCACCCCACCTGAAATCTGATTTAAAATGATATCCAGTTAGTTTGACAAGAACCGTCCTGACTGTCATTAATTCTACCACCTTCTTTTAATTCCTTATTACTCAAGCACCGTATCAGCTATTCCATTATTTCGCTCGGGATCGAAGGCAGGCTGACAGGCCTATAATTACTCGGGTCACTACATTTACCTTTTTTAAATATTGGCACAACATTAGCTTTCTTGTAGTCCTCTGGAACATCCCCAATGCTCCATGGCTTGTTAAAAATCAAAATGAATGGTCTGCAGTGCTCCTTGACTATTGATCTTAAAATCTTGGATGCAAATTATCCAGACCCACTAATTTTAATGTATCTAACTTTAGTATCAGCTGTTTAACAGATTCCCTTAGCTACTGCTAGAATGGAAAGCATTTCATCATCGTCGTGTCCGGAGTCATCTGGCTTTTCCCCAAATACTGAACAGAAATATTGATTGAACAGTTCTGCCTTTTCTGCATTATTCTTGATAATTCTACCAGCTAATAAATGGATTAATACCATGCCCAGGATAAGCTTTAGACCTGAATTCCTGTAAAAATTCCTTTTGTTCTGCTTATGCATTTCTACTTGTATCATTTTTCTTCCCTAATCAATTTTCTACCATTTTTGCCTTGAACTGATAGTGCTAGCAATCTGCATCCTTTCTCATTTTACTTTTTATTTGTTTATTCCCCTCACAGGGACACACAGCAGTTCTCTGGTTTAGGAAACAGACATTTTGGAAGCCAATATACATATGTTTGAGTCCATTAAACAGAAAACAGAATTGTGGATTTGTCTATGCCCTTCCTGGTTTAAAGCCCTTTGAAACTTGGCCTCTTTTGACTGTCCCTTGTATCCAAATCTGAATTTCTCTGTATTCTTGGAATTAAAATCCATTTCGTTAAGTGAATCAATCAGCATTTAGCCTTTGATCCAAAAAAGCAGATGATGAATGTTATTGAAGAATTTTCTGTCATTACAGGAAGAAATGAAGTGATGTTGGGTTCTTCCTAAAGTTCAGACATACTGCTGACACATGTAATAACCACTTGGAATCAGCAGCAGCAAATCCCTTGTCTGATTCCACTGAGGAGATTCATATCTTCCTCTTGCAGAATCTCAGGGCCCTTCTACTAACCGAGCAAACAAACCTCCAACAGCTTCCTACAATGCAGGCCATGTGCCATGCAGATAAGCAGCTTTGATCTCATGCAGCAGTGGGTAGCAGTGCTTACATAGACAAGCCTTTTTATGGGTACTTCATAGGAAAAATGAAAACAAAAATAGAAATTATATTTGTTTTCTCAGTCATAGAGTCATAGAATCATAAAGGTTGGAAAAGACCTCTAAGGACATCTAGTCCAGTTGTCAGGCTAACACCATGTCCCAAAGTCCCACATCTACAGGTTTCTTGAACACCTCCAGGGAAGGAGACTCCACCACCTCCCTGGGCAGCCTGTTCCAATGCCTGACCACTCCCTCAGAGAAGAAGTTTTCCTAACATCCAATCTGAACCTTCCCTGGCGCAGCTTCAGGCTGTTACAATCCAGTATGTGAAACAAAATGCCCATTGAAATTAGTCGTGAGAGAAAAAGAGAAAAATTCTCTTTCTAGGAGAAATCAACAAAATCTGTGTTAAACTTTCTGCAGATCCCTTAATGTCATTATGATGTAAGTATTTTAACAGCCTTTACTTACAGTGCACATGGGCCAGACCCCAAGACACAGTCAAACTGCACTGCTCTCTTTGAGTCAACATTGCCCCACTCATTTATATGACTGAAATGTTGCACTAACATTTTTCAAGAAATAAAGATAATTCTTTGCATAACCACTTTGCTGAATGACTAGAATATCTTTATACTTCTGTGGAAAGAAACCAGAACTTTCTCCTGCTAGTACCTATAGTGATGATGGAGAATGTAATTTCGTTCATGGCATTAAAGCTAGAAAAGATGAGGTGGATTGCATAAACATATATCCTGTTAGAAACGGCTGTGAGCGACAGAGGCAACATAGGTTCCAAAATCTGCAAAAGTGTGCAAAAGTGAAAACTAAATAGCATTAAATCAGAGAGGTTCAGAGTAAGAGAGAAAGCTCCAATTTTTGCCTATCCAGATGTATTCAGTAGCCACAGGGATTTCCAAACAGTGACTCATTTCAGCAACCTGTACATTGCACAAGCTAGTCCCAGAGTAAGCTGACTGCGGAGACAAGAATGGTCACTGTGTAAATAGTTGCAACTAATAAATCTGAATCTAGGCAGCAACATTTAATAACTCAATAAAACATCAAAACCCATTTACACCTCTTAGTGACGCTGCACACACTAGCTAAACTACAGAAACTCCTTGGAGGTTCTTAACTATACAAATGAAACCTCAGCCCCACAGAACTCAAAGGGAGTGTTCTTTTATACACTTACACAAACAGCAAAACAAATTTCTGCTGACAGTACTTTGTTATTTAAAATGACAAACATATGCAAGGAAGAACAAGTCTGACGTTCTCAAGAGGCGTTAGGACATGCCTACTTGCGTCAAGATGCAGAACTGGGGCCTTATCAGAAAACTCTCAAGGCAGAGACGTTCCTTCCTTAACCACTTTTAAAGATGCCAGCATGTTGCAGTTGCAGTTGTTTCTGAAAAAGAATGAGGAATATATTAAAAAAAAAAAAAATCAAATAAAGACTAGGAATCTCAGCTTCCTAATGTGTAAGAAACCTCTTTTGCAAGAGAGCAACAGTTGGAAGATGTTGGTAGTTTGCCTGATTTCAGAGCTGAGGGACCTACAGGTGCTGGCATTTGTACATTTGCTTTGCTGCTGCTCTGAGCTGGATGGCCAGGAACCAGCTCCAGCGAGGAGCTCCATAGGCATAAGTCCAAGGTAATAAACCCAAAGCGGTCCAGCTGTGGTTCTTGAGAGTTCAAGTATATTTTGCAGTCATGATCAGCAGTGAGACCCTACTGCCATGGGGACTATGGAGTAATGTGAGTTCCCAGCTGTGGTGATAAGCAAATCATCAGAGGACGATAAAGTCAATATTGCTTTGTTGCCTTGGGAACCAGATGAATGCCCAGACCTGTTCCCTTTGGTAACAGAGTGAGGAGATAAGTCATCAATATTCCCCTCCTGTGAAGCATTCCCCTAGTTCCTGCTCCCTGAGGTAGCTGGGATGTGTCCTGCAATTTTTGGAGAGCTGAAGATTCTAGTGTGTGGTTTGTGTAATCGGTGTTGGTTAATAAGCAGGTGCTCAGCCATGCAGGGTATAGCTGTACAGGTTTAGCCCCACGTTCATGCAGCTGCTCCAGCGCTGGTCCGCTTGTGGCCAGCTCAGCATGTGGGTGGAGCAGAGGTGTGATTGCCCATCCTTATTGGAACAGACAAAGCTGGATGTCTCAAAAGGAGACATGGGATCAGAACACCATGTATCTGACTCACAGACTAATCCTTAACCACCAGCCACTTCTCAGAAAATGAGCCTGAGTGAAACACTTGCACCTTACTCTTAGAACAGGGGGGAAAAAAGGAGAAGAGTCTATTCTAAGAGAAACCTCAGTGTTTATCTGAAAGATCCTGCCAAGGAGAAACATAAAAATAAAAACACAAATTGCAACAGCTCTCATCTAATTTGGCCGGTAGCAACTAAATAAAGTCAGGCCAATAATCCCCTTTTCAGGCTTATATAGTACCTTGTTTAAGTGCATTGTCATACACTTATTTTATTGTTCTAAGAGCTGCTTCTACAAAAATATCCAAAACATAAAAACACGACACTTGCATAGAAAGAAGGTCCAAAAAATCCATCCTACAGCTGTTGCAAGCACTTAAACATTTCAACTGTGTTTATAAGCGGATGCCAAAACTGGAATTATTTCTCTCATAATATTATGATTAGTATTGCAAAGAACTCCAAATTCATAAATAATCATGTAGCATGACTCCAAAAGGAATATCATACAAAGATTATTCGCCCTAATGTTTTGGAGGAGACATATGAAGATAGCTCAGTAATGACAGCAGAAATCCAAACATTGACATTAGTGTAATTTCTCTGATGTTATGTAACTTAGCGATAACATAGCATTCCTCTGTCACAAATCAAGATACTTTTTTAGAAATTATAGTGATGTGCCTCATTTTTTACTTTTTTTTTAACTGAAATTCAACCCTAACTTGATGAGTGAGATGTGCAAAATGAGAAGCAATACTTTAAAATTCTTATTGGCAGCTAAAATAAAATCATCATAAGACCTCCAGTTATGTCTTATATTAATATATACAACAACAACAAAAAAAAACAGTTTAAGGGAAAAGGAAGAGGAAAATCGGAAAGGAAAGAAAAAGGGAAAAGGGAAGAGGGAAAAAGAGAAAGGGGAAAAGGGAAAAAGGGAAAAAAAAGGAATAAGGAAAAGGAAAAGAAGAAAAAGGAAAAGGAAAAGGAAAAGGAAAAGGAAAAGGAAAAGGAAAAGGAAAAGGAAAAGGAAAAGGAAAAGGAAAAGGAAAAGGAAAAGGAAAAGGAAAAGGAAAAGGAAAAGGAAAACGACGCTCTCTTGCGAAAGAAATATCACTTATCAATAACTCCAGCAAAGAAAACCAAATGCAGATTAAGGAAGAGTGAGAAGAGGAACTCAATTCACATCGATCAGAGAAAATGAGGAAGGGAAGCAGAACACATACCTCAGGATATCCAAGAGTTTTCTGCACACTGCTGTAAAGGCAATCTCCACCTCACAAAAGACAACCACAGGTACATTCTGCAGACAGACTCTTCTGATATTTGAGGAAACACCTTCCAAAACATATAGCAGTATATGACAAAAATTTTATTGAATTAATCAAATTAATTAATTTGATTATTAATCAAATCTTCACATGAAGATCAACAAAATGCAGAACCAGAAGATCTGCTAGATTTCCAAATATTTTCTAATCACACTAATTCTTCTTCAGTCTGTAAGGCAAAAGATCACCAACACTCAAGCTGAGCAAGAATGATCTAAGTGCTGTTCAACAGGGATTCAGCATACTCCCTCTTAGAGGCTGACTTATGGCTGGTCATCTTTGCTTTAATGCCCTAAAAGTATTTCCTACGTAATATGAGTAAATTATAAAAGAAGCATCACACATAATTCTAATTTTCTTCTCACAACAGGGTGTTTGTTTCCTGTTTCAAGACAGTAAAAGGGATTTCCAGTTATCATATTAGAGAATTTACAAAAAATGCCTGTAGGCAGGAGGTTCATGAAGAGTGAAACTGGCTCATAACTAGGTTAGCACATGTGAATGGACTCTGAAATGTAAATTTATCTTATAATAAAAGAAGAAGAAGAAGAAGAAGAAGCAAAACATCAGACATATACACTCAGGTAATAAATGAACCAACGATTACAGTCAAGACTAGTGCCTAGAACAAGAGGTCCCTGGTCGAGGCTGGAACATCCAGGCACCCATTGTATACAATCGTGCTAAGTCAGTCTTTTAAATAAATAACTCTTTGTGTCCTAAGGAATAAAAGAGAGAAGATCTCATCTTTCAATCTCTGACTTTTCATCAGCCCTTTGGGCAGAAGTGGATCCTCACTCTGAAATCTTGCTGATGCCCATGGATGTGCCAGAGGTTGTCTGAGCCCAAGGTTTGGCTTCTGGTGAACTTCAAGGAAAGTTATGGACTTGCAGATAAAATTCAGATTTGACAGCATTAAGAAATCTCCAGAAATCTTAAAACCTTGGGAGAGCTGCTTGCCACTGAGTACCTTACACACAGCAATTGACACCAAAACGTGGTGCAACAGTCCTAAAACTCCTTCTGCGAACAGAAACCTGGAGAAAGCATCACTGTCTTTGTTGCCCCTTCCCTCCCCATCTCCATCCCAGCATGTCACCAGGCAGGAGAACCAGACTGCGGCAGTACCAGGTAGGGTGTCCCGTGGGACTTCCCAAATGCATGTGGGAGGTGCAAGCAGCTGCCTGCAGCCCTGCCTGCTCTCTTGCCAGGTTCTGCCCTGGACAAAGAGGCATTCCCCCACTGACGGCTGAGATAAAGGAAATTATCATCAGGAAATGAAACTCTTCAAGCTTCAAATGCATGTGCAAAAGAATCATTAATCAGCCATGTGGAGGAAGGAAGGATGCTCCGATGAACTGTAGACACACATGTAATTTGAAGGTGTACTGCAACATCACAGATACCGTTAATTAGAAGAGCAGCCATCCTTTGAATGCTGAGCTTTTCCATTTAACTTCATGAAACTCACTCGGCATGTGACTCACTGATCAGGTATTTCTTGTTCTGAGATTTACACCAGACCCTCAGCATTTCCACAGGTTTTCTGGGAACACATGCCTGGGAAACTACAGTGGAGTATTCAGCGGGTATGGACACAAAGACAATTCACCAGAACCAGGGAGGCATCCATCTTTCAGTAGACTGAAATTAAGTACAGAGCCAAATGTCAGTAAACCAATCTCATCCTTTTCAGAAGCTGATCCTCATCTGGCACAACTGGTGCAATTCTTCCCATTCCATTTTCCAGAAAGACACTTTAGACACACACAAGTATCTCACAGAAAGAGTGTCACATAGTAAGTACAAGTCAGAGACCTGGAGGTAAATTCCTCTCACTGAAAGTGGTGCAAACCTGGAGTAACACCACTGATGCCACCTGAGCAGCACACATTGCCAGTGCTGGGTTTTAGAGCAGAATTTGATATTTGATCTCGTTCTTTTTCATGAATCCATCTTATAAGGTCATCAGGCAACCAGTTATTTTGTCTCTGTTTTGCTGCTGCTGTTGTAATTAATCTTTTTCCGAACACTCTATTGGCAATTTCCCTAATGCGCACTTCCTCCCTCTCCCTCCCTCTCTCTCTTTCTCTTCCAATTCCTCTCTGCTGTGCATTTCGCCCTCCCCAGCCTTTTGGAAACATATCTCTGCAGTTAGCCCGTAAGCCAGATTTTCTTTAAACTCTTTTCACCTAGGCACAGAAGTCTTTTACTCAGATATACCTATGCCCTGAATATGGGCTGGGTTACTCAAATGGTGATATAAATTAAACCTAGGTTTCACATTAACATTAGCACTAACGTATCCACTTGGCAGTGTGGATGTAAGTGAAGTCTTTGCATTCTGGCTAGAGGGACACCTGTTACTATTTTAAATAAGTTGACATTTTTCTAGCAAAACAAAACTTTTTAGAAGTAGCTTATTTTGAGCCATATGAATCATCTGAAGTAAAAATTCATTCCTCAGTGCATTTAAGTATTGAACTGATTTTAATCAGAAAGTAAAATACTTTCAACCAAAGAAAATTGCAGAGGAAGATGGGGGCACTTCCTAGAAAACACCGAGGTGAAAATGTTGACTGACAATACAAATTCGGTATCTGAAAGGTAATTTTAGTTCACATAATCAGAAAACCCTATTGGAAAAATGTCTTCCAAATAATCTCCCCTAGAACTGTGGGCAAAATAGTCCTTTAGCTCAGGATTCCTTCTGTCACATGCTGTAGCCATGCAACCATGTGGGTCAGTGAACTCCTGTGGTGGAGATGAGCATGGCCAGACAGCCCCAGCTCACACCTTCCTTGTGCTTGCACAGATGCCAGATCCCAAGGGAACTCTGCAGTCTGGCCTCTTTGGCATTTTCTGTTGTTTGTCCTTGCCCATTGAACCTTTTGCTTCTATTAACGTGTGAGCTCCTTGTACTGCAATGGCATGGGTGTCTGTGTTTGTACAACCCTCTTGGTTACACAGTCTACTGATAATGTGATTCTTTACAGAAATTAAGAGGTAGGAATTTTAGAGTAAAACTTTTAGTAAATTCTCATAATAATAATAATAGCAAATAGACAGATTGATAAGTGTATCACAGCACTTCCCCAAATTGCTTTTTCCCTTTCAAAGCAAAACCCTTCCTTTCCTGACACCGCTTCTGAGATGACAGGTGCACTCTATGATTGCCTCCATCAAGCCTGTGAGCCAGCACCATCTAAATCCTCCTCTTCCTGGTGGAGGCCCCCTTCCCTTCTTGGTTGATATGTCATAGTCTGAACAACACTAGAGACATTGGGGTGGAAGCTGGGTCTGCAGTCAGCACATCTTACCAGCTGTTAGCCGGTTGCACGCTGCCCAGCCACTGCATGAATGCAGCCATTTTGTCCCAGGTCCTCTTTGATCCAGGTCCACCTTTGGGAGCCAGCACGAAATAAGTTCACCTTGCTCTCTTGAATAACAAGAAGGCAGACATTCCACTGATATTAGTATTACTGCAAGATAATGCAGTTCTTCATGACCAGACAGGTTAAATATTCCAGGAGAACTCACCGCCCTGTTTGCTGTAACTAATTGGCACATCCCACATTGATGCTGATGATTGTCTAAAGAATAGATAATGACCAAGCAGTATTTTCTCAGGTTTCAGTTCACACAGACAGAAGCAGACAAGGAGCATATTTCTGCAATCAATGTTCCCAGCAGAGTCTAGGCTTCCTCAGAGGAAACCATGATTTTGGTGGGAAAAGCAGCAATAATAGACATCATGTTCTTCTATCACCACAGCACTGACAGCTGGTCTGCCAACAGCAGATCAGCCAGAAATAGATTTGCAGCAGTGTAGAGCAAATTGCTGACAGAGGAGGATGGAAATCTGCCTCTGGCCTTCCTGAAGGTGCTGGGTTTGAAGCATTCTGGCACCGAAGAAGTGAAGCCAATTCCTGGCACAGTTCCTGGAATCCTCCTGGATCCATAGGATGGCCCTTTCTGAGTCATTTTGTCTTTGTGTTCCTGCTCTGTACTCAGTGGTCAGTGTTCAAGGACCCTAAATCCCTCTTGGCTGCAGAGGCCTCCAGGCTCTGACATTAGTGAGTGATCAGTGTGACCCACTCACCAGTGTGTGACAGCACCCTCTGAATACCACCAGAGAGCCCTATACCACATCCCGCCCCAGCTCTCCATCTCCAGCCTTGCACCAGGTTCAGTCACTTCTGCCTCACACTTCTGCGGGTCTCCCGAAGGCAGAGTGACAGGAAGCATTTTACTCCTCCCTCTAGGGTCAGCGCTGCATGCATTTGCTCAGCAGTGCCACACAGAAGAGCAGACAGTCACTCTTAGGGCTACAGCATGGGAGACACTTAAAGACCAGCTTCAGCTTTTCAGAAGTCTTAGTACTGAGACAGTGTGAATGTCACAAATGGAGCGTAGGAGAGGTATAGCTGAATGGATACATGCAAGCAAGCTTGAATGTCCAGGTCTGAGGTAAATCCTGTGGTAAAGCGTCAGTGGTGCTATTCCAGCCTCCTGACAGCTTTCCAAGTTTCATTCATTTATTGTTAGTCTCCTCCATTTCAAATCAATTACTCAAAGTGCCTACCTGTTACACTTGAGAGATTTTTTTTTTTTCTGTGCATTTTAGAAAGTCAGAGAACACCTTCATTCAGAATATTTAACAATCTTATACTGAGCCTCTCCTTAACAGGTGTTCAGCACATCCCAGTGGGTTACATTTATCTTGAAGCTTCCTTGTTGCTTTGAACAAAACTTTACATTCCTTCTGCCTTCCCTTTCTCTGTCCTTTGATCCAGCCCTTCTTAAGCTTTGTTTGTGCTATTAATTATTGAGAGTTCAGCGCTGTCAGCACATTCAACACAGTGGTGAACAAAGGGCAGAAAGAGCCCCACCCAAAATGAGTTTACAGGCTAATGAAGGCAAACAAAACCATAAACTTGCCTGGGTGAGCAGCGTGGCAGACTGAATGGTAACTTCTGGGCTTGGGAGCAGTGTGAGTGTGGGGGGGTGTCCTTAAAAAAAGAACATTTTGAGTGAACTAGAGTCTTCTTATTCACAAAAGAGAAGAGTTTAAGGGGAAAGTTCGTGAGAGTGAAAATGAAAGCCTGATGAAGTGATTCTGGGGGCAAAAGGATGCCAGACAGATGGAGATAGGGAGATGGGTGGGTGGAGAATGTAACTGAGTAGAGATACACAGCTCAAATAGCTAATCAGTAAGGGGGCAAAGGCACCCAGACACCCTGTGAAGACACTCTCACAAAGAATCAAGGACAGATGGAGCCAGAGCTGTGCAGAGCCTTTGAAGAAGCAGATAAGCAGGTTGAATTTAATGGGGGAATGTGAGAGGTTGTAATTGAAGAGCTCAGGATACCAAGAATCATTAAGAATTTGCAAGGAGAATTGAGCACTGCATGAGGAGCTTGGAAAATCTCCACATTTGAAGGTTTTAAGAGCAAGCTAGATAAACATCTGTTGGGAATGTTGTAGATGTAGCTGATCCTGCCCCAGGGCTAAGTGATAGGCCCAATGACCTTTTGAGCTCCCTTCCCATTTTCTATGTGGGTGTGGTAAATGAGGAAGATAATTTGCCAGATGGCAAACACATTTTTGCATGGATTGAAGTCGAGTGAGGAGCACTGATTCAAGGTATGGTGGGGTCCCAAGCTGTACAACGCAAAGGTATCACAGCAAGTGGGAGTGCACATGGAAGCGAAAAAGGAGGAGAAAGAATTAGGTTACTGCACTGTCTTTTCTGCTGAACGTCAGCCAACTATATTGATGGAAGTGAAACAGAGAAAGAGGAGATGAAAAATGGGTCATAGATTGGCAGTGTAAATTCACAGTTGTGTTCGATATGATGAAATTGTTCCTATGAAAACTATTGTATCACTGAATGGTACTGTGTATTCACTCACAAGGCCATAAGTATGTCTTTCCCAGACTGGATATAATAGAGATCTTCATGTCTCTACTCTAAGCAGACAATGCAAAAGGGGTCAGCAAAAGCAAGGAGAAGCACTTTACTCCAACTAGTCTGCAGGTGAAGTGGAAAGGAATGAAGAGCCAGCGGCAAAACAAAGGAATCAGGTATTGGAACACGTCCACTGAAGATACTCACTGAGATGACAGAGAGAGGGGGTTTAAAGTAAGAGAAGGGAACAAAAAGATCCGCTTTTGTAATAGAAAGACCCTTTATTGGCAGGACTAACTACACTAAACTGACCTGAATGGAACTTTCAGTTGAAAAGATAATTCTGTGTTGCAAGAAAAATATTTTTTATGTTCTTAAGTGGCTCTGAGTAGAGCCCAAAGACTGTATCAAGAATGAGGAGAAAATCAAATTAGAGCACGGAGAAAATGCATGAAGGATTTATGGCTTTATTAACCTTACCTAGACTCACATGCTTCTTGTATTATTTAGACAAGATACGTCAAGTTTTAGACTCTTACACAAACTGTGCACACAGCGGTTTTTTCACCTGCATCTATTGCGTGTCCTTGAAGAAATGAAGTGCAAACCAGATGAAGGCTGATATTCCTTCAGACGGATATGAGGAGACACAGCAACTGCAGAGAAGACTTGTGCAGAGAGGGAATTACTTCCAGAGCTAGACTATTCAACCGAGGAGTCCCTCTCAGTCGCTCTGATGTCAGGCACAAGGCTTGCTCCTCAGATGCAGGGTAGATGCTGAAAGCCAAAGAGAGCATCTAGCTTCTTCTCTGTCCAGGCAAGACAAGATGGTTATGTGAGCTATGTGCATGGGCAGGGGAGCGGGCTGCCAAAGGCCTAGATGATGAAAAAAGAACAGGCTAGAGACAGAGCCAAAATAACAAGGGATCACTGAAGGACTGGTCATAAAGGAAAGGCTGGGAATTGGGAAAACATGGTCAAAGATGTCTGAGGAGCAAATAATCAATGAGAAATTGATTATTTGAGTTATCGTTGGTAACTCGGTAGTCACAGACAGCCTGGGGAAGATGAAAATAGAAAGATGCCTTGGGCAGCAGCCATGAAAAGGTCATGATGGCCCTGACAAACACCTTGTTAGTGGATGAAGGTGCCTTATTTCAGTCCTATGACAGAGTAATGGATGGGAGATACAGTGGAAGTCAGGCAGTGGCAGTAAGAGGCACTTTCACAGCTTGAAGTCAAAGGTAGACAGAAGTTGCTGAGAAAGGAAAAGTCTAGACTAGATTGTAAAAGGCTGAGGAGATTGAAGAGATGAGGTCAGATGACAGAAGGAAAAGAAATTAAAATGTTGGGGAAAGTAAAGTATCTGTGACCTGGAGGATAGGGAGGAGCCCAACACTTTCAGGTCTTTGTTCATGACTATGTATGCTATCTATTAACATTTCTAAAACTGGAAACCCACTCGCACTAAGTAGTGAAGGCTGACGGATGAGTGACAGGAAAACACAGGGTTATTGCTGCATTTTGGTACTGAAAGAATGCTCCTGACACAACCAACCAGTCACACCAGATCTCTGCTGCTACAGCATGTCTGTGTGCACAGCTTCCACATCTCATCTGCACACCTTCGAAAAAGCATCCGAAATCCATCCAAGGCAACTTTGAAACTACATGCAAACTGTGTTCCTGCTTCCATACCAGTGTCTTTTGTCACACAAGGAGGAAGGATCACAGCTTTGTGACAGTGACTCACCACCCACACCTGAATGTTATTTCAGCTAGTTTCTCTGCCTCCATTTTGCCCAGCAGCAGGCATAGTACAGCACTAAGCAAACTGAAAAGCAGTAGGAAGTTTGTCACAGACAGCTGAAAAACACAGATCTCTCTTACGTGTGGCAGCAGAAATTTTGTTATCCTCTGTGAATGTGAGTGCATGTGTGTGTGTTATATATATGTATATATATGTGCATGAATCACAAAAGCTCTATCATTATTAATTCATTAGATATTCATTGTAATTATCCTACTTGTGATGAACCCATTTGGTATTAATTTAGATGTCATATGTACCGTACTTTTGTAAGGATTGCCATATGATTCAGCCCTAATTAATCCATCTTTATAGCAAAATGCTAACAATCAATTCACATTACTGGGATGCTTAGGCTGTCGGCAGGAGAATGTTTATTATGATTATTATTATTTATGGACACAAGGAAGAAGACATTACGATATTTGCAATCATCTACGTGTTACATAAGGTAGAATAGTTTAGTCCTAATACAGCCATATATCTGTGTGGCCTTGCTTAACTGATTTGTCTAATCGATTTGTGAATGTCCTTATCTTTAAAGATGTCACCTTGTATTTACAGTCACTGGCAGGTCATTATCCATAAAGATATCTCAACTCATTTTTTCCTTCAGCAATGAACCTTATTACATATTAGCTATATACCAAAATCATTTTTCAAACTCATGTTGCCTTTTGGGGCAGAGGAATTTATAAGGAGGTATCAAAGGTTTAAAAACAATCCATAAGACACTTGTATTCCAGGATGTAAATAATGAAGTGACACTCAGTTTAGAGTAGGCTTTATTACTAAAGAAGAAAATCTTATTTTAATCACATCTTGATTCAGTTGAACTGCAGTTTCCTCAGTGTCATAATAAGAACATCAAGTGCAAACATTGATGACAATAAGATATAAAGAAGCATCAAATAAGAAGAAGTAATAGTTCCGTTTAAATGCACCTCATCCTTCACTGTGAAAAAGCACTAAAGCTATCAAGATGGAATCACTTTTAGAACAGGTAAGAACTATGAACTCTATTTAAATTAAATGTAAATGAGTAAAATCAAAGTAAAACTGCAATATGTAAGAAGTGTACTGAAGAAAAGAGAAATTAGGTATGAAATTTCTATTCAGTATGGACTTCCATATTATTCTTACAATGATTTTGGATACATAATTTTGTAGCTCTCTTGTTACTTTCAATTTCCAAATCCTGGGACCAGGATACTTATGCCTGCTGAGAATTTTTTTCTAAGTTTTATTTTCATTTTCCTCTGATACAATGTTGCATTTTGTGTGTAGGCAGTGAATGGCTTATTGTAAAATAGGGGATTAATATTAATGCACATTCTTAGCAGCTTTTATCAGGAATACAGTGTGAGCCTCCTTGAAAGATTTTTTTTTGTCCTTTTCTTGGGGTATGACAGTATGATGTATATGATCTATCATGCTCATTTCCTTCACGCATTCTTAGCCCTACTAGAGCAGCCCTAGAGTGATGGTAATCTTATGAAAACTCAAAATGATTTGTTTATTACTGAAGGTTTATTTAAGGCTGTCACCATGACCTATATCCATTAGTAACCTCAAGAATTCTTAAAGGGACACCGGTCCCATTACCTGCTATTTTCAGTCATAGTCCACAAGAGTAGAAAGCTAAAGCTGTTGCTTCTAAGAGCTTTTTATAAATTATATTGCTATCCTTCCCTCCCCATCAGCCTCCTTTGTTCTGTAGATCTCTTGCCTGGAAAAATGTTTAATTCCTCCCATATCACTCAAGCAGCATGTATAAACATATTGAAAGGAGGGAAATGAGGTAGCTGCATCCATGTATTCCAGTGTGTTGACTTGCAGCAATTTGCATCTAGTGACAAATAGTTTTGAATAACAAAAGAGCATGAGGCCAGAGGACAAAATGACCTAACTCAGTACAGGGGTCCACTGCCTACATGGCCTTCGCATTTACACCCTACTTACTTGCAGACAAGCCACCCAAGGTACCCTTCTTTCTTCCAAGGGGACTGCACAGCCACAGGAGAAGCCGCTATCCCAGCTCCCAAGGAAGGTCTGCAAGTCGCAGAGCATGTTTATGACAGAAAATGGCATGGTTCCCTGACACCTATATGCTTCACTTTTAGTATTCTGATCGTCATGCTGGAATGTATAAACATTTTGCAGCCTGTTTTGAAGAATTGAATCCGGATCTCCTATCTCCCCAGATAAAACCCTAAGTTGTGATCCCTTGCCTTTGTAGCCAGTCCTGCTGAAGACATTACTCTTTGCATTTCACTTAAATTCAAAGGGGAGCCAGGACTTCATCTTGGCTACCTGCTATACAACCCTTCTGATACACCATTAGGCTGGATCGACTGTTCCACTCCCCAATATAGGAAGTGCAAATGAGGCCATAGTTCAGTTCTTGTGAGAAAAGAGCAGGCCTTAATCCTGGAGACAAAGATAATAATACAACAGAGCAAAAGGGCGTCTGCCCTTTGCTGAGTATTTACACTACTCAAGGAGTAATAGACTTCAGCTAAGGCTCCTGTCAGCCTATGATGCAATCAATCCACATCCCAAGGAAAAGCCCTAGTCACCAGGCCATTACAAGACAGAGAACTCTATCTCCAGCCTATAGCATAGGAATAACAGGGTTTCATCCTTGCGCCCACACAGGTGTTATTGTTCCAGAAAGAAACAGGCTGGAAAAGTGGGCCCACAAGAACTTGATGAGGTTCAGCAAGGCCAAGTGCAAGGTGTTGCACTTGGGTCGGGGCAATCCCAGGTGTGTGTACAGCCTGGGAGAAGAACTCCTTGAGAGCAGCCCTGCGGAGAAGGACTTGGGCGTTGTGATCTGTTGCAGAGCATTTCTTACAGAGCAACGAGCATGTGAGCAACCCAAGCTTGTGAACAATCCAGCTTTCTCAAGGACATTCCTGCACAACAAGATAAGGAGCTAGCATTCGGGTAGGGCAGGGAACATATTATAATCAGAGAATAAGTTATAGGTTAGAGCTTAATGAGTGACGCTATTATAACCTAATGAAAACGCAAGATATATTTAGTCACAAAGCTAATGCTATATAAGCAATTGTAACTGCGCAATAAACCGTCTTTGGTCTTTGGCTTTTGTCTTTGGCTCTTGGCTTTTGGCTTTTGCTTTTCCTGCCTTTTACCTATGAATGCCTTGCTGTTTGATCTCTGATAGTGATCGACAAAAAGCTGGCCATGAGCCGGCAGTGCGCTCTTGCAGCCAGGAAGGCCAATGGCATCCTGGGCTGCATCAAGAGAGGGGTGGCCAGCAGGGAGAGGGAGGTGATCGTCCCCCTCTACTCTGCCCTTGGAAGGCCTCACCTGGAGTGCTGTGTCCAGGCCTGGGGCCCCCAGTACAGAGGGGATGTGGAGCTGTTGGAGCGGGTCCAGAGGAGGGCCACCAAAATGATCAGAGGGCTGGAGCACCTCTCCTATGAGGAAAGATTCAGGGAGTTGGGATTGTTCAGCTTGGAAAAGAGAAGGCTCCGGGGAGACCTCATTGCGGCCTTCCAATACTTAAAAGAAGCTTACAGGCAGGAGGGGGACCGACTTTTTGCACGGGTAGATAATGGTAGAACAAGGGGGAATGGGCTAAAACTGAAAGAGGGGAGGTTTAGGTTAGACATCAGGAAGAAATTCTTCACTGAGACAGTGGTGAGGCGCTGGCACAGGCTGCCCAGAGAAGCTGTGGCTGCCCCATCCCTGGCTGTGTTCAAGGCCAGGCTGGATGGGTTCCTGGGCAGTTTGGTCTAGTGAGCTAGTGGCTGGCAGCCCTGTCCACAGCAGGGGGGTTGGAACTAGATGATCTCTGAGGTCCCTTCCAACCCAAGCCATTCTATGATTCTATGATTCTATGAAAAGCTTTAGTTGTGTATTCACAAGGTCAGAGGATAATTCTGGTTGGAAGAGGCCACAGGAAGTCTCTGGTTCAAACTTATCTCAGCTGTGAGATCAGAGTAAGTTGGTCAAGGCCTTGTCCAGTCTGGTTTTGAAAACATCCGAAGATGGAAATTGTGCAGCCGCTGGATGGCCTGTTCCCCTGCTAGATTGCCCTCATAGGGAAAAGTTTTTCCTTACAACCAACTGGACTTCTCTTACCTCAATATATGCATATAACTTTTCACCCTCTTGATGTGCACCTCTGTAAAGAACCTGCCTCTCTCTCCTCGATAACATCCTGAGAGGTACTGGCAGGCTGCTAGGAAAGACAGCATTTTGCTCCTTACATCCAAACTTGGTCCACAGTAGTCAGGTTCCCTTGAAGCAACCCCAGATCCCTCAGCCTCTCCCCACAAGGTGAGAACTCCAGACCCCATCCATCTTGCCTTCATCTTAACTCCATTTCAGTGGTGTCTTTCTTCTACTGGGGTACCTGAAACTGGACATGATATTCTAGATGCCATTCAAGGAGTGTTGTGCAAAGGGATATAATCACTCCTCTCCACATACTAGCCATGCTGCTGTTAGTAAATGTTGCTGGCTTTCTTTGTTGCTGGAGCATGTGGCAGGCTCTTGTTCAGCTTGCTGTATGCTGCATCCCCCAGGTCCTTCTCAGCAGAGCTGCTCCTGAGTCAGAGCAACCCTAGCCTGGAGGCGATCCCAGTTGCAGGACTTAGCACTTTTCATTGAGTTTCATAAGGTTCCTGTTGGTCTATTCCTTCAGCCTGTCCCTCTGGATGGTGACCCTGCCTTCAAACATATTAGCAGATCAGATCAGCATTCTTTCCCTTATCCCACTTTTTGGTGTCACTTGCAAACTTCACAGTTGCAGTCTGTCATCTCCTCCAGGTCGCTGACAAAGATGTTAAATAGGGCAGGTTCCAGTACAGTCTGCTGCAGTTCACTTGTTCCCAGCCATCAGTAACATGCAAGCCATTAGCCTCTACCTTCTGAGCCTGAACATGCAATCCATGAGTGGTATAACCACCACACGGGTACTAGAGCTCCTTTTAAATGTTTCTTTGTGTTCCCATCACTATTGCACATACTGCTGCACGGTGACTCAACATTAAAAAGTAAAACAGACAGCTTAAAAGTGCTGTCACACCAGGTACCCCATGGTCAGCTGCTTGTTATGGCCTTCTAGACCTGAATTCAATACCTGTAAAGCTGACAATAATTTTTTTTTGCTATGTCTTTGTGGTAGGAAATTGTGTAAAGACGGGCACCACCAAAGATAGTCAGTCCTAGGCACACCTAGCTTTTCAGGATTCCCCAAAGATTCCTAAATGGAGTTCACAGTCCTGTCTACTCTAAATCTGGACAAGGCTGCAGCTTAAGCTCCATTCTGTAACAAAGATGGTCCTCTCCGAAGATCAAACACTTCTGAGCACATAGGGAAACCAGGAAACTTCCAGTTTAAGTATAGGCAAGATCTACTGGCACGTTGCATAAATCCATCCCCATAGCTTCCTGCTCTGGATGCTGCTTTTTGTATTTCCTGTTGTCAGGCATCTAATTTTTCTGCATTAGACAGAGGAATCTGTCATCTAATTTGGGTTATGAATTCCCCATAGGACATAAAAATGTAAAGCTTTGCTTTATGAGTTCACCTTGTGACTGTAGTTCAAAATTACAGTTTACCTCCATAATCCAAACTACCTCAACTAACACATCTGTTTCTCTTCTCTAGCTAAAACAACATATTCTTCTGTAACCTCTCCTCTTTCAACAATGTTTTTTTCCATCTGAAACGTCCCAATTTATTTTACTTTACTGATGGAACAGGATATGTCGAGCTCTGCACATAATCTGCTGAGGACAGAAAGAGGTGGAATTAACTTATGAGAGAAACTTCCTCCACTTGTTGAGGGAGAAGAAAATTTGTTGCCCCCTCAGAGCCTAACACCATACATGGTGACTCTTTACTCTTGCTCTAAAGGTTCACATCACAGACCTGAATCATCCCTTTGCTCTGCATGCTGGCGCGTCTCACACAGGACAAACATGACCAGGCTGTGGCACAAAGTCAAACTGTTTGTAACTGTTTTTTGTTGTTGCTGTTGTTGTTGTTTGTTGTTTTATTTTGTTTTGATTTTTTTTT
>VXAV01000202.1:32349-43784 GCA_013399715.1 Alectura lathami | reverse complement strand
AAAAAAAAAAAAAAAAAAAAAAAAAAAAAAAAAAGGAATCTAATCCTGAATTTACCATGCCTCCTTTTTACCCTTTAGTCAAGCAGTTGACACAGAGCTTTCAGGTGTTCAGGTGTGTAAGTTTACTACTATTGCCAAAAAAATGCTTGGAAATTCTTAGGCATAAGGAATAGAGAAATTTAAAATATTATCCTAAGAATTAGAATGTGATTTTGCAATATTAGATGGTTTTTCCTCACCCACTGGACATTGAGCTTCAAAGTTGTGTTGTCTGCACTGTTCAAAGCCCCACAAAATTCCAAAGAAGACATTCACCATCCCTGGTGCTGATTTTGACCCCTGAGCACGTTTCAGGCCCAGCCATCAGCTAGAATATAGTTTTGCCATTTTAGCGGAACTGAATTAACTGAACCTACTTACAGATGGGTTAGACCAGTGATGGTCTAACTTATGTCCTCTATAAGGCATCAGACAGCAAAAAATTAAGGATGCAGCACTGTTGGTGATAGGTAAGTCTGGCGTGGAGCAAGATCAGCCAGCTTTGCGGTGTGCCTACTATGCCCTATGTTGCCTTGCACTCAGCTGTCTCTGCTCCATACCACCATACGCGGCATGTTTGCCCAACGTACTCCATAGTACTACTAAGGGCTAAACTCGGCCCCTCCCGATCCTGCTGGGACCCCAACAATCACCTGAAATGAGAATAGCTCTGTTATTTATTTCTGTCATGTTCTACTTGGATGGTTTGATGATTCCTCCTAGAAACCATTTTACTAGTAGCAAAAAGTTATCCATATCACAGTGCTTGTTGTGGCCTGCGAGTTAGCAAACAATAAATCTTAATTACACTTAAATGCCAAAAATCTGAAAAGAGCAAGGCAACGTTAGTCAGCTGTGAATTGGTCGTGACTCCTGCCACTGCTTTGGCTGGAGATGCAGCTGCAGGAATACATAAATTAGTTTCTGATTTGTTTGTGCCAGTACAATCACTAGTAGCTGCTCCTTAAGAGCATTTCCAGTATTAGTGGGCTTACTGGCATTCATCCTATTAGCATCTCAGTTGCAGGTGGCATCTGGAAAGTTTTATTTTAAAAGACTTTTAGTACTGTACTTTGGTTAATAAGAAGCATTATTTTAAAATATCTAGGCAGTTTTCCAGAGTGTAGCTCAGTCTCATGACATCTGCTCAGTGGATACTTGTTACCTTTGGGTTTATTGAAAGAAACCCTCTGAATAACCTTGTTGTTAGCAATCTGCTTTATAGGCCCCGCAATGGAATAATGCTGGAGTGAAAATGGAGTAGCTAGCAGAGAGGATTTTCTATGCTGTAACAAGCTCTTTGGTGTTCTGCAACTTGCATGTCATAATGTTCAATAAAACCACCCATTTCTCTTTCTCATTTCCCTCTTTGTGAGGTTCTGCTGTTTTTATTCAAGAACTGGAGCTGCACATCTCAGCTCAGTGGGATGCACTGAGATTTCCACTTTGGAAACGGGGTCTCTGACTGGGAAGGGTTTTAGAGCAGAGGTGAGGGCAACTCCAGCACGTACAGTTTGTTTTGTACTTCCTCCCATTTTACACTCTGCCATGAGGCCAGTCTTAAGCAACTGCTCCCACCGTCTGGGGGTGTTGACAGATTACACTAGCTGAGTAATGGCTCATTCATAGTAAATGAAAGGAATTGCCAGCTCATTTTCCAAATTTCACCTATTCCAATATTTAGCCTTCAATGGGAAAATGATTGAATGGAAGTCCTGTTGGTGAACGAGAGGATTTCATTTATAAGGAGAAAAGTAAGTCCCATGGCCAGAAAGAAGAACATATCCTCATGAAATTCACCTTTATTAATAGCTGACAGAGCATAGCTGGTAAACCAAGCCAGCTATCCAGCAGCTTCCATAAATTAAACCAAGGCAGAAACTTTTTACAAAGGATCAGCTGGAGCTTGGGACCCTGTTTGATGACATCATTCTCAATGCACTAAGCCAGGTTTTGCAGACTAAAGAGTGATAAAACTACAAACATAAGCCAAAGTAAAGGAATCGAAATGGCCTTTTTCCTGTGAAACAGCAGTATAAGAAATGAGTAACACTCTGAAGATGTAGTCGAGGCCAAAACCTCTGGCTTTGTCAGTCCTGCGTGGCTCCACTCAAAGCAAAGCAGCAAAACTGCGGAGTCTGAGTCGATTCACCGCCCCTACGTATTTCACAACCCATGAAGTTTCTACTCCAGCTTAAGCCCTGGATGTCCTTTTTATAAGACAACAGGTCACTGATTTAAAAAAGGAAAAAAAAAAAAAAAAAAAAAAAAAAGCAAAGAAAGAAATAACATTTTCCAAAGTTCTGGCATGTTTCCTGTAAGTGCTAGGAAAATACAACCATTCTCTTTGACAGCCAAACTGGAAAATGCAGATCTGTGAGAGTGTTCCTAACAAACAAACTCCAGAAAACAGGCACAGTCTTAGAGGTTCCTACAAGTGTGCCACCTTTACCAAAGTATCAGAATAACACCTAGGCGTTGGACAGAGCTCTAAAATAACTACATTCTGCTTCAGTTAAGGATACAAACTGAAGTTAGAAAAGTTATGTTTGGGAGTAGCACTCAGCAGTTTTCTGACCAAACCTTGGATTTAGGTTGCTTTCTAAATTAAAGAAAGGAAGTTGATTAAGTCTTGGAAGAAAGAACTTCACCAGTCAGCTGACACTAGTGTGATGCTGCCTCTTTCTTTTTTATTTTAACCATGCATTTTGAGACATAGTTGTGGAGTTGAAACAAGCGGAAATCCAGAACTGTTAAATTGCAACCGTATGAAAAAGCGCAGGTCTTGCTACCATTAGATTGCAGGGTCTTTTCTTGTGGTGTCAAACCTGGCTTCAGGAATGTTTTAGATGATGGAACTTAGTGAAAGTGTTCAGAAGAGAGAGCTGAGATCACCTTAGTGGTTTAGGTGACAGCTACTAGAAAGATGGACTTCAAAATGAGGTAGTATACAAGATATTCAAGAAATATTCCAAGAGATATTTTGGAAATATTGGGAATATTAATTCCAAATACAAATCAAAAGTTTTGTCTCTGGCCACTGGGCAAGAGCTCTTAGAAAAGACCAAGAATAATTAAATAAGCAGGCATCATGTGCAAATCAGTTCAAATCAGTATGAACAAAAGCGACTTGTTTTAAATATAGACAAATGCCTTTTATAGCAAGGTCAGACCAAAAAAAAAAAAAAATTGGACTGCTTATAAAGAGAACTTTCTCCACTTGGACAAATATATTTCCTCCTGTGTTTCTCTGCTCTGTGTCAGGATCCCTGCAGATGTAGGGATCTGTTTCTCTGGGTGCTGCTCAGTCAAGCAACAGCAACATCGTCAGGTGCAGCAGCGCTGGGTCTGGGCAGCGTATCTGGCCTCAGGGCAGCTCCAGACAGTCCAGGAGCTGGATCAGAGGCTGATGACCATCTGCACGGAGTCTGTCAGCCAAAACTGTCTTGGCCAGTACAGAGCTGGAGAATGATCATGTCTTTGTCTCTTTTTGATCTTTCAGATTACCCTAGGAATTAGAGAAGCTACTGGAAAGGCATAATACAGGGCTCAGCAGGAGAAAAACAACCCAATAACAGTCCTGGACCTGGGCCTTCTTGGAGCAGGAGCTCTTATTCTTGGAGGTGAGCGATTCCATTCTGGAGTCTTTGCACTGTTGCCTCTGTATACTAGATGTGCCTTTACCACTGATGGATTGCCTCCACAGGGAGCTGCTGCATTTTTTTCAGGCTCCTGGAGATGGATGACCATTTGAATTCCCCAGGCAGATGTCACCCAGATCAGAGTGTGAAGCCCTCATGAAGATGGTCTTTCTTGATATACATCTATCGTTGTGCCTTTAAAGAGTCATCCTCTTGAGGTTTGAAGAACAGATCAGAATGCCACTTAGGCCATTTCCGTATCTCCCACCTCCAAGACATTTGTACGCAATTTCATAACATAGTTCCCAGGCTAATGTTCTCTGACTACAAAGGTGGTAAAAAAATCAGCTCCCAATGTGTTAGTGATGCAGCTGTGATGAAGGTCCTTATCAAGGGGAAGCTTTCCCATGTATTTGTGCATTCAAGCCACCAAGCCAGTCCTGCAACAAGGTGTTGCACCGAGATTTTCCTGCCTTATCTGAGAATAGACCAACTTGACTCAGAGCTGATGAGGTTGCAGACTAAACCCATAAAGCAAATTCACATATGTTAGGCTGACATGGGATCTAATTATGGGGTGCTGGAATCATTTTGATACCCACAGGAATAGAAGCACTTGTAAAAAAGGAAATCTGCCAACAGGGAACTCAGATTTTACTGATCTGGGGTTAGTGATTAGCCCCATAGGCTGAGAAAGAATTAGCAACAACTAATGGGATGCAATGAAATGTGCATATTTATATGATCTGAATGTCATGCGTTCTTAGATGGGTAACAGCCACTGCTGGGCATTTTATGAAGATGTTCTTGCTTATGAGGGGGCAAATGGCAGGATTTTGTGCTTAAAATTGCTTGATCTTGTTTGATCCAAACTGCTGTCAGTCTACTTTGCTCATCATCTTTTCTTGCCGGTTGCTTAAGAACTGACAAATCTGAAGCTCAGTACTTACAGCAGAAGGGACCACTTCTAGAGTTTTTTTCATGCCACCAATATCCATTGAGGGTGAAGAAACCAAGCAAGAGCCACAAACATCCCTACATTTTTTTTTCTATGAGTTGCTACAAAGAGAGACAGCCCAGAGCTATTTTTTTGAAATATCTCCACTTGGATATACGTACCTAAAGTGTGACCCACTCTTGATATAGACCTGAAGAGCAACAGCATGCTTCTCCTCCCCCTCAGGCTCCCTGGGGGAGGAGAAATGAGAGACAATAAGTTCTGACGTGCTCCAGGAGCAGGAGCTGGAGGCAGTTCACAAGGATACCAACAGGGCAAATTGGAAAGGTGGAAAGGAGCAGACAGGTGTATTTCCAAATGCAGAACAGTTTCTGCCAAAAGCAAATCCATCAGCAAGATCCTCTGAGGAAAATGTGCAGGTAAGAACCACTAGACACTCCTGGGAGATAAGCAGTTGACATCACATTTTTCCTCTACATAAAAGTGTGTTCCTACATACACAGAATTGTAGGGGTTGGAAGGGACCTCAGGAGCTCATCTAGTCCAACCTCCCTGCAAAAGCAGGCTCCCTACAGCAGGTCGCACAGGAAGGCGTCCAGGAGGGTCTTGAATATCTCCAGAGAAGGAGACTCCACAACCTCTCTGGGCAGCCTGTTCCAGCGCTCCGATACAGACCTTGCTTTGTAAAGCCTGCCTAGGAGTCCAGGTCTCTTACTATCCTCTAATATTATTCTCCTATTTCTTATGCTAACTCACTTGTGGGGAATAAGGGAAAAAAAAAAAAACAGCAAAGCATTCTATTAATGGAAAACCTCTTCACTTCAGTGGAGCCAAGAAATACACACTGCACACTGTCCCTGAATTTCACTCAAGGGTCTGAAGAATGGAAGCAATTCACAGCCATCTTATACCCATCTAAGTCTCTCTCTTTCCATCTTATCCTGCAGGCCTTCATCTGTAGTCTTAGTAGCACCATGGCAGATGTCACTTTGGCAATGCTTCTGAGCTGTTCTCTGTGAATTAACAATGGGATTTGATACAGGATCAGTTTCTAACAACCTCACTGAGAGTGACCCAGTACCATCTAACTCTACCAGAAATATTCCCAAACTTAAGGGCTCCCACAGGCTGTTGGTGAGCCCACCAAGTGACTTGAGTGCCAGCTTGAGTCCCCACCATATCCTCAGACCATGAACCTGCAGGCACATCTCTGGGCATGGCTGGGGTGTACTCTCCAAAGGATGCTGAGATTCAAATATCAGGTAGGCACTTGGTCTTAGCAGACTCTGCACGAGATGGCTATGGAGATAGCAGGTGGACAGGGTACAGCATGGGTCATGTCTATGGGATTCACGGTCCTCTGACACTTGCCAGTCCAATGGAAGTCCATGAGCATTCGTCTCAAAATATGTAAGTAGTACTAAGTCCCAGTTTATTTTAGCTCTTCATCTGCAAGTCTGCTAGAACATGCCACATAAAACACTTTTTTTCCTTTGCATTTTATGTCCTAGGCTGACCTCAGGAAGTGTAGATAGGGGAAACTGTGGCAGAGGAACAACACACTCATCTGCTGCCTGCTGTTGGTGGGCCTGGCTGAGTTCACTTAGGGCTTGACCCCTGTCTCTGCTGCACAGCTGCCCCCAGCTGTTGCTGTGCCCATCGCATAGATGTGCTGCTCATCAAGGTAAAAAGAATAAGGATCTGTCTCAAAGCACTCAGATACAATTAAATAAAGGAGGCCATTTCCTGTGCTGCTAATCTGGTGCCTTTCAAAATCACCAACTGCACTTTTTGAAAAGTTACCATCTTTTAATTCTCATGGGTCTCCTCTACAGTTCTCCTCCTCCTTCCTGGGAAGGGGTGATCCACTTCATGATACGACAGGAGCTCACAGGGCTGATTAAACTGAACTCCGTGCAACACAAACAGTGGTTTTTCATGTACAAAATGAAAGAATTGAACTGCTCTCTCTTTTGAGTTTTGTCTGGGTCAGGATACCCAATTAACCTGTAGGTTCTTGTACTGGCAGTTACCTGCTCTTCACTTTGAAATCAAGTCACTCACCTGTTTTGGGAGCTCTGCTGCTCTGAAAGCCTTCCTGTTCTTTAATACGATAGAACAAAGCAGAAGCAGATACTGTGAAAAAAAATAAATAAAAGAAAGAAAAAAAAGGCTCATTCCATATGGCCTCTTACTCTACATTTGAGTATTACTGTCTAAAGTTCAATAACATCTTAACTGCTTAGCCACTAAGAGACAAGATATTATCTAATATTTGGTGAGTGTGTACGAAGTCAAGTAAGGCTGTAAATTATACATTCCCACTCATAGGACTCCCATGGTTTAGACTTTGCAACCTCTGCACAATTATTTTTGGTGCCATTCTTACTCGCAGAAGCTCGGTCAGATTATATACCTTGCTATGCTTTCTAGATTAGGCTCCAGATGCCACACAGCCTCATGCAGAATGCTCTGTCATCTCCTAGTCCTACTTCTGTTGTTTCTTCCGCTTCTTTTTTGGCTACCAGTATTTGCACTGAGGTAGAAAAACAGATACATTTGTCTATTTACTGACAGAAATTCAAGCATGTGAGAGAGAAGCAGAGAGTGTGACTAAGCAGGCTCTTACCTGCAATAACCACACAAAATGGCCATTGAACATATGAGGAAGGACTGTGCACAGGCAGTGAAGCCCTATCTCTTCCAGGCACAATGAAACCCCAAGGCTACAGGCATGGTGCTTGACACTTGAAGTGCAACACACATCTGACAACAGCAAACGCATCACGTGCCTCTACTTTGGACTGCTGCTCTGTGAATGCGTGTGTTGAGCAAAGCCATAGGAAAAATGGGTTGGATGCACCTGACACAAGGGGCACGTGATGCACGGAGCACAACCCAGATCTCCACCTCAGCTAGCCTAGATGGGAACATGGCTGTCATGACTTGTCAGAGCTCCCCTCTGCTCGCTCTGCTTAGGATGATTGGTAGCATGTAAGTAATCAAAACCTGCAGAGAGCCATGTGCAACTGATGTCTCTCTGCTGCATGGTGTAGCATTGAAATAAGTTATGTACACACTGAGCCTGACTTTCCCTTATCCTATGCCATGGATAGTTCTTTCCATTTACGCAAAAGGATGACAAAGTCAGCAGGGTAGCTTAAGGTGGAAGAAAATGGAGAATGAAGTTTATAGCACAAACATTTTCTTTCATAAATACAAGCTTTTGGCCAGAGATCACTAATCTATGATTTTAAATCAGATGTTTTGGAAGTTATGGAAATCAATGAAATGCTGTTCTTAACTTTCCCTTGATCAGCCTTCCCACAGGGTGATTTTAAAGTATGTTTTAGAGAGGACGTTTTTGCTCCATTGGTAATTTTACATCTGTGCCATAGATTGAAAGGCTCTACCACATCATAAAATTTATGTGTGACAAAGTCTCATGCTATCCACACGGAGGCTGACCACTAAATCTCCCAAAAATGTCAGATTTTTGCATCCCAGGACTGATTCAGAGCTTCTCTTCATACAGTTCCCTGGGTTTCCAGCTCCATCCTTGACAGCCATCTGGCCTGTTCACACTCCAGCTGCAGTCAGGCTCCCCTCACCACTTACACCTGATCTTTTGACTCTCAGCACCTGAAACAATTCTTGATCAATCTACTAGGCGATGTAAAATGAGACAATCTGCAAAGCTTTTCCAAAAGCTATGAACAAATTGCCCACCTGAAATCACCACTCCATTTCTACAGTATTCCAGGCAGCACTAAAATGATGTAGAAAGATTCATTTGGGGAAGAAAATGCAAGTGCATTTCAAAATTGTAGTGCATCCCAATGAAACAGTGTTTGCAAAGATATGCATTTCTTTGGCAGTTGTTCTTTTGGTGCTTCCTGTTAGGATATTTTGATGGATAAGTCAAGCGTCACATCCCACCAGTTAGCAGATCAGAGCTGAACACTCAGTGGAAGGTGGCATCCACTCTGAAGGGTGTTGCAGGAAAGCAGAGCAGCATGAGGAGTGCTCACATGGTGGGCATGGAGTGCCTACGGTCACTGAGTAGTGGTGGGACATGAGGCTGGGAGGAAGAAACTGCTATACTCTGAGCCAAACTTGTCCCAAAGTGTAAGAACATCTATGACAAAGCACTGACCATTTTTCCACCTCTTGTCTTTTCTTTCCTTATTTTCCATTTTGAAACAAAATTCTGGATTTAATATTTTGTCCACAGAAACATTTGAAATAAAAAAATCTTCCTCTTTCACATAAGTCTTTGCAAAGTCTTCCAAACAGTAGTCTTCGGTTGGTTTAGTTAGGTTAGAAGGAGCTTTTCTATATCAGCAAGAAATCTGCTATGGGACAGATGCCAACACGATTACAAGAGATGGTAAACCTCCAAAAGCTGAAGATCTGGTTTGGTTTCCATGAAGCAGAACCTCTGGGAATCGTCGTTTCCTGTTTGGGAGTCTGGTTTTGGAAACAGCAAGACTGGGATTATTGTTTTTAATGTTATTTTCTGCTGCTGGTTTTAGGCCAAATCTGGGAGTGCAGAGGTGCTCAATTACTTTAATGAACAAATACAACAGTCTTGCAGCCTGGAAATAGATTTGTTTGTGGTTTGTATTCCATACTTGACTTTTATTTTGTTATGTTTTATTTTGAACACAATGGCCTACCTCTAAACCTCTGTTGCATGGTAGACCTACTGGAGGTTTCTAACTCATGAAAATGTGGCTCTTGTAGTACTTTCGTTACTGCCCCAGCAACCACAAAAATACACTTTTTGTTAACATGTTTTCGTATTTCTTGTTAACAACCAGAGGCTGTTTCTAATCTCCACTAGAGTGCAATTGACTTCCATGGAGCAAATCCAGATTTACATTGATCACCATTAAGAGTTGTTTTACCACCAGGCTCATAGCAATAACTTAATTAAAATTAGTTTTGCTGATGTTACTCCTCGATTTTCCAGTCAAGGGAAACAAATCTTCAAGGAGGTTCCCTCACCGGTCAGCCCGGAAAGCCTGCACGCTGCCTCTCGCATCCTTCCCCTCTCTGCCTCCCCTGCCCGGTCTCCCCTCACCAGACCCCTCTCACACGCACTGTTTGATAGCAACGGGGTCAGTAGCAAACACAGAGTTCAGCGCTATAGAAGTGGAAACAGAAAGCAGCCATGGGCAATTAACCAGGGCTGTGACTGCTTGTGTTTGGTTCCTGCTTCCATTTCTGTTTCCATGGAAATGGACATCAGATCTCTGGAAATAAAGTATATTTTCTACTTCCCCTCACCTTCATATCAACTGGGCTATACAATCCGAATAAATCTGAACTTACTTAATTGAGTGTGATTTTATAGATCTTTTCATTTCATTGAAATAAACTGACAAAAGCTGCATCTCTTTTGAAGTACTTGGAGGCTATTGGCTGTCCTTTGGGAAAGAGTAGGTAAGTTTGCCCACCCCTTTTTGCTTTGTAAGGTATCGAACACGCACACATCCATCCTACCCCTTGCTCTGTGTTCCTGCCTGCCCATTAATATTGTCGTGCTGAACGGTACTCATCACTTGCCCATTAGGGGTCATTTAAGCATAAATGACCCCCCTTTCAGAGTCTGTGCGGGTTAAAGACCTCTTCTTTGTCTGGCTGCTGAGGCTTTGAGGTTCATTTGTATTGCAGAGCAGCTGCATAAAAAAAGGTTCAAGCCCACCTTTAAAGGTCATATGGTCTCAGAGGAGGAGCTTTGACCTAGAAGGGCTTCCCAGGTGAAAAGCTCAGGGACTAGGAACAAAGGGGAAAAAAAAATGTTTTTCAAGCTTTCACATTCCTGTGAGAGACTGAGAAAGAGGAAACTTCTGTGTCTTGTGTAAATGAACATATTACAGACTGCACATCTGATTTCTCCCGCTAGACATGAAGCTGATCTGCAAAACTGTCAGACCTGCAAAGGGGTAACAGTAATTTTCATCTTGGGATATGACATAGTGGATCAGGCAGACAACATCTCAAGGGCTGGCTTCAAAAAAAATGTCCCATGTCATGACTCAGTATTCTTCTAGTTATAGCAAGCAGCTGCCTTTACTAGTCAGCACAGCAAGGCAAAACTGGAAACAACCTGCTAGCTTTGCAATGTATGCCACCCACCAGAAGACGCTTAGTAGCTTTTCCTCACAGCACCCCTGTAATTCTGGTGAACCCACAGAACTAACAAGGAATGCCATCAAAATAGCACCAAATAATATCTCTGCATGAATTTTCCTTACACTTCGCAATTCAGAGTTACTGAAAGCATAAATATCATTGCTGCATTAATGCAAGTGCAACTCCAGTAAGGTTTGTTTCCTCATGGGGTTCATTTTACAGCAGAAGGTTGGGGAAAACACAACCTGGCTTTCCCTGTGTCTACTAAAGCGTTAATTTCTGGTGCCCATTAATGAGAAGAGTAAGAAAGAAAGCAATCAAAATGGATCTATATAGGATGGTAGGTTTAAACCATTTAATTACTGTAGCTGTAGCTGGTTATTGCTAATGCATGGATCACAAAAGCTTCACTCCTGTGGAAATCAGTCATGCGTGGGAGATCAGGAATTACAGATACTTCACCAGCATGAAGGATTTGCTCCAGTCGTTTGAAGAGGTTTCCTCCAGTGACAAAAGCCTTGTGCCTGATAGTAGCGCACAGTATGCAATAAATGTACTTTAAAGTAGCCTGTAACCTAATCACAGTCTTAAAGTGTACTTCTTCAAACGACTCATATCAAACTCTTCAGTTGTAACATGGATTTCTTCCTTCCTTC